>SJYC01075461.1:0-13806 GCA_006408675.1 Madoqua kirkii | reverse complement strand
CTGATGCCCTAATTCCCCCTATTAGACATGAAAGTATAAATCTATCTGATTAAAGATATTTGTCAAGATTTGGAATCTAAACACTTTGCCAGGCAAACAATTTAGTGAAAAAAATTTGACCTTCGACTAAAATGCAATTTCATAATAAGCCACTGAACTTCCTAGTTGAAATATATCTTGAGTTTCTACAGAAGATACACACTTCATTTAAAAGGAAAATGGTGGTGGGTTATAAACTCACCAAGATATTGAAAATCCATTAGTTTCAAAAAAACTAATGGGTGCTGAAGATGTGGGCAGTGGCTTATAACATGGATATAAACTTCACACAATATTACTTCTCTTTGATGGTATCGCTATAGAAGGTAAAATGCATCTTTGACCCTGGGCAGTAGTCTCATTTAATGGCTTATGTGATACATTTATTCTCTATATACAAATCAAGCATTTACTCCTCAAGATATCATATTCACAAAGTCAAAAATTATACTTTTATTTACAGAAGTAACAATGACAGGGTGATGCCATCTAACCATCTCATCCTCTGTTACCCTCTTCTCCTCTTGCTTTCAATATTTCCCAGCATCAGGTTCTCTTTCAGTGAGTCAGCTCTTTGCAATCAGGTGGCCAAAGTATTGAAAGTTCAGCTTCAGCATCAGTCCTTTCAATGAATATTCAGGTTTTACTGAATATTTAGGATTTACTTGTTTGATCTCCTTGCTCTCCAACAGGCTCAAGAGTTTGCTGCTAACAAGATTGAAATTTTGAACAATATTTTCACTCGTGGCCATTTTGACGTCTGTAAGAGCTTATGGCATAAGATAAAATTCTCTTCAAACTTTAAAAAGTAGCAAGGCAAACAACAACATCAATCATGGAATGTTCTCCAAATCCCCAATGTAAGTTAAATTAACCAATATAAAGCACAAACAGTGATGAGGTAGAGGAAAACCAGGACTCAGGGTTGACACATATTATGCAAAAGAAGACTATTCCTTCTGAGTCATAGCTATTTTAACTGACTACACACTTTCCCATCTGGAGAATTAAGTAAATCTGATCTAATCTGAATGGATAAGCAAAATTAGCATTAGTGATCTCAGTATAAAAATTTTAGAAACTCCACTGATGTCTTTAAAACATCCACAGATGACAAGATCAAGATGAGTCCAGCTCACAGATAGAGTTTTTTGAAAACAGTTGAAAGTTCATAAGTGCATCAAATTAACACTTCCTTAAGTATTAATTGTGCGTGTGTGTGTTCAGTTACTAAATCATGTCCAACGCTTTGCCACCCCATGGGCTGTAGCCTACCAGGCTCCTCTGTCCATGGGATATTGCAGAATTTTGCATTTACCCAGAAAATATTTGTGTTTACTGAAGCTGCTGACTATTCCTTCTGAGTCATAGCTATTTTAACTGACTACACACTTTCCCATCTGGAGAATTAAGTAAATCTGATCTAATCTGAATGGATAAGCAAAATTAGCATTAGTGATCTCAGTATAAAAATTTTAGAAACTCCACTGATGTCTTTAAAACATCCACAGATGACAAGATCAAGATGAGTCCAGCTCACAGATAGAGTTTTTTGAGAACAGTTGAAAGTTCATAAGTGCATCAAATTAACACTTCCTTAAGTATTAATTGTGCGTGTGTGTGTTCAGTTACTAAATCATGTCCAACGCTTTGCCACCCCATGGGCTGTAGCCTACCAGGCTCCTCTGTCCATGGGATATTGCAGAATTTTGCATTTACCCAGAAAATATTTGTGTTTACTGAAGCTGCTACTGCTAAGTCGCTTCAGTCATGTTCGACTCTGTGCAACCCTATAGACGGCAGCCTACCAGGCTCCCTCATCCCTGGGATTCTCTAGGCAAAAATACTGGAGTGGGTTGCCACTTCCTTCTCCACTGCATGAAAGTGAAAAGTGAAAGTGAAGTCACTCAGTCGTGTCCAACTCTGAAGAGATAATAGAAATATACCTAACAGTCTTTCCTTACAATTGCAAACCTCCTTAACTATATGCTGAATCTCAGTGCGCTCACCACCTTTAGTTCTCATAACACATTATAGGAGCTTTGATGATTGGAAAGTATGATGCTTAGTTAATAACTTTTTATTAGCTAAAATTTTGTTTGTAGATACAAATAAAACTTACAGTATATTTTCTTATTTTATCAATGGATCAAATTTTTTTGAAAAGAGATAAGACTTTTTAAAATTCTAATATTGGGAATTCCCTGGTGGTCCAGTGGTGAGAACTTGGTGCTTTCACAGCCCTGGGCCCAGCTGGGTTCAGTCCTTGGTTGGGGATCTAGGATCCCACAAGCCATGTGACATGGTCCAAAAGATTAACAAATAAAATAATAATAAAATCCTAATATGATGGTAGATTAGATGGATATGAAATAGACAAAGGTCAAATTAAAAGAGAGTACATTTCAACCAATGAAATAGTTTTATGTCCATTATTTTAAACTTTCAGTAACAAAAGAGTATTCAAATGAGCTTCATCCTGAAAACTGAGCAATTGTTAGCCCTGGGTGGAAGGGAGAAAGACTAAAACTCTTCTTTTGGGTTTTTGCTCAAAATCATCAGTAAATAATAAAGTCAGAAAGGAAGAATTAGTAAGTGAACATCAAACTGCCAAGGACTTCCGCCATGTTTAATCCCCACAACCACGTATCTCACACGCATGTTTCATTAGCCGCAGGGGGGTGTGGGAAGAGTGTGGATAAATCACTGTAAAACCAATTCAACTGCTGAAAAAAGACACCTCAAGTGCATGGGGTGAAGAGAGTCAGCTTTCTCAGTCCACATTTATCCCAGTATTTGTGGTAAAGAGAAAACGTTGCCAAAATGAGACAAAGAGAAGTATCTGTGTGAGGTTCAACAGATTTGCTCAAAATGTCACTCCTAAGATTTTGGACTGCCAGAGTTGTTGAACTGTGTTTCATAGCTCCAGCCTGATATGCTATTAAGCATTTTTTTCTTCACACTTTTCTCTTTATACCTGCTATGTGTTAGTTGCTCAGTCATGGCTGACTCTGCGACCCTGTGGACTGTAGCACACCAGGCTCCTCTGTCCATGGAATTCTCCAGGTAAGAATACTGGAGTGGGTTGCCATTCCCTTCTCCATAGGCATTTTTTAATAGAGAAGCTCATATTCTAATTTCACTCCCCTTTTTTAATAAGCTATTTCTAGAATATTAAGTTGCTTCCATGTAGCCAGATATTTAACCACTGTTTAGAACAGGAGAAGTCTCCTATAGCCCTCTAATTGAACAAATAGAGAAACTGAAGCACAGAGTCATGTATTCATTTGTCCAAGTTCACAGAGCAACTCAATGGCAGAGCAAGGACTTCACACCAAGTCTTCCCACCTAGGGCTCTTTCTAGACTCTCAGAGCCTCCTCTGTGCCAGCATTAGATGGGGGCCATGTGAAAGTCACAAAGACCATACCAGGAGCAGAACATCAATTGAGAAGATGGACGGTCAGCCTTCCACACCCAAAACAACCAAATAGCAAGTCTGCATGTGATAAATGAAAAATCAGAAACAAAAGAGTAAAGTGCTACACACATTCAGAGAAGGGAAGCAGTATTGGCTGGAGGACTGAAAAATAGTTTCATGAACTATACCTTAGAACACTACAACTGTTTCTGACTTGTTATCTGAAAATAGTTTATCCTTAAAATAGTCACAAAAATAAAAATAGTTCAAGAAACCCTTGTATATCCTTCATCCAGATTCAGAGCCACGTACTGTTAACATTTACCCCATTTGCTTTATCATTTACTCTATTTATTTATTCCTTCACACGTTCATTTATTCTTCACTCATTGAGAATCTAGAAAAGTTCTGAGGGAGATACACAGGAATGATTTTTTTAAGGGTTCCATTCCTGGGTCAGGAAAATCCCCTGGACTAGGAAATGGCAATCCACTTCAGTATTCCTGCCTAGGAGATTTCATGGACTGAGGAGCCAGGCAGGCTACAGTTCGTGGGTTGCAAAGAGGTGGACAGGACCTAGCCACTGAGCACACAGACACATTCATAAATAAAGTTTTGAAAATGGGGCAGATGGTGGGAGCTGTAGAGGGGATTTGATTATTCTTTTTTTTGATTCCTTTAAACATTCTTTCCCATTCTCATTAACAGCAGAACAACCAGCAACAATAAAGAGAGATTAGCATTTCAACATAAAGAAACAAAATATTGATTAAAACAGCAAAGCACCAAAACATTTTTCCTAAATTTTGTTTCTTTATTTCAGTTCAGTTGGGTTCAGTTCAGTCGCTTAGTCATGTCCAACTCTTTGAGATCCCATGGACTGCAGCATGCCAGGCCTCCCTGTCCATCACCAGCTCCCAGAGTCCACACAAACCCATGCCCATTGAGTCTGTGATGCCATCCAACTATCTCATCTTCTGTCATCCCCTCCTCCTCCTACCGTCAATCTTTTGCAGCATCAGGGTCTTTTCAAATGAGTCAGCTCTTTGGATCAGGAGGCCAAAGTACTGGAGTTTCAGCTTCAACATCAGTCCTTCCAGTGAACACCCAGGACTGATCTCCTTTAGGATAGACTGTTTGGATCTCCTTGCAGTCCAAGGGACTCTCAAGAGTCTTCTCCAATACCACAGTTCAAAAGCATCAATTCTTCTGCACTCAGCTTTCTTTATAGTCCAACTCTCACATCCATACATGACCACAGGAAAAACCATAGCCTTGACTAGACAGACCTTTCTTGGCAAAGTAATATCTCTGCTTTTCAATATGCTGTCTAGGTTGGTCATAATTTTCCTTCCAAGGAGTAAGCGTCTTTTAATTTCATGGCTGCAGTCACCATCTGCAGTAATTTTGGAGCCCCGCAAAATAAAGTTTCTCATTATTTCCATTGTTTCCCCATCTCTTTGCCATAAAGTGATGGGGCCAGATGCCATGATCTTAGTTTTCTGAATGTTGAGTTTTAAGCCAACTTTTTCACTCTCCTCTTTCACTTTCATCAGAATTTTCCACAGTTTATTGTGATCCACACAGTCAAAGGCTTTGGCATAGTTAATAGAGCAGATAGATGTTTTTCTGGAACTCTCTTGCTTTTTTGATGATCCAGCAGATGTTGGCTTTTTGATCTCTGGTTCCTCTGCCTTTTCTAAAACCAGCTTGATGGTTCACATATTGCTGAAGCCTGGCTTGGAGAATTTTGAGCATTACTTTACTAGCATGTGAGATGAGTGCAATTGTGCAGTAGTTTGAGCATTCTTTGGCATTGCCTTTCTTTGGGATTGGAATGAAAACGGACCTTTTCCAGTCCTGTGACCACTGCTGAGTTGTCCACATTTGCTGGCTTATTGAGTGCAGCACTTTCACAGCATCATCTTTCAGGATTTGAAACAGTTCAACTAGAATTCCATCACCTCCACTAGCTTTGTTCATAGTGATGCTTCCTAAGGCCCACTTGACTTCACATTCCAGGATGTGTGGCTCTAGGTAAGTGATCACACCATCGTGATTATCTGTGTCGTGAAACTCTTTTCTGTACAGTTCTTTTGCGTGTTCTTGGCAATCAACTCCCGTACTATTACCTGGAAAATCCCATGGACAGAGGAGCCTGGTAAGCTACAGTCTATGGGGTCGGACAGGACTGAGTGACTTCACTTTCACTTTCACTTTCTGTGTGTTCTTGCCACCTCTTCTTAATATCTTCTGCTTCTGTCAGGTCCCTACCATTTCTGTCCTTTATTGAGCCCATCTCTACATGAAATGTTTCCTTGGTATCTCTACTTTCTCGAAGAGATCTCTGCTGCTGCTGCTGCTGCTGCTAAGTCGCCTCAGTCGGTCCGACTTTGTGCGACCCTATAGATGGCAGCCCACAAGTCTCCGCCGTCCCTGGGGTTCTCCAGGCAAGAACACGTAGTCTTTCCTATTCTGTTGTTTTCCTCTATTTCTTTGCATTGATTACCGAGGAAGGCTTTCTTATCTCTCCTTGCTATTCTTTGGAACTCTGCATTCAGATGGGTATATCTCTCCTTTCCTCCTTTGCTTTTTGCTTCCCTTCTTTTCACAGCTATTTGTAAGGCCTCAAATCCTGTGCTATAGACCAGGGACAGGAATCTGAAATAGAGACAGCTTCTTCCCTTTAGAGGGTTTCCCTGATAGCTCAGTTGATAAAGAATACGCCTGCAGTGCAGGAAACCCCGGTTCGATTCCTAGGTCAGGAAGATTTGCTGGAGAAGGGATAGGGTACTCACTCCAGTATTCTTGGGCTTCCCTGGTGGCTCTGCTGGTAAACAATCCGCCTGCAATGCGAGAGACCTGGGTTCGATCTCTTTGTTGAGATCCCTAGAGAAGGGAAAGGCTACCCACTCCAGTATTCTGGCCTAGATAATTCCATGGACTATAGTCCATGGGGTTGCAAAGAGTTGGACGCAACTGAGCGACTTTCTCTTTCACTTTCACCTCCTGTCCTTTAGGAGCTCACAGTGGGAGAGACAGGCTAATGGATCCTTATAATATGAAGCACAGTACACAGACATGCCTGAGGTACCACCTGTTTAGCAGCATTGGGATGCTATTCAGCAAAGATACAGGAAAATAACTTTGAATAGAAACATTATAGACTCAGTGATCCTTTAAATCCTATAAAGAACTTTCTGGTAACAGAATAAATGTGTAGAGTCTATTGTACATATTCTGTTTATCTTGGTTTTATTTTTATTTTTAACCTCTTTATCTTGGAGATTCTCAAACATACACAGAAGTAGAGAGAACAGTATAAGGAATACCCATCATTCAACTTCAGTAATTTTCAACATGAACCAAATCTTTCATTTATGCATTCTACTCCCCTGTCCCCACATAGATAACTTTAAAGCAAATCCCAGACATTATTTAATTCATAAATACTTCAATTTGTAGCTCTAAAACATGTAAACCTAAAAATATTAAGAATAGAACCTTAATATTATGTAATATCAGCCAGTGTTCAAATTTCCTTGGCTGTGCTATAAAAATCTTTTGGCCATTTTCTTTGTTTGAATCAAAAGATAGTCAGGTTCCTGTGTTACATTTGATTAGTATCTCTTAATCTCTTTCTCTCCCCTCCACCCCCCGCTTTTTTAAATTTTACTACCCCGGGTCTTAGTTGTGTTGTACAGACTCTTCACTGGGATCCAGTTCCCTGACCAGATGTCAAACCCAGGCCCCTTGCATTGGGAGCACAGAGTTTCAGCCACCATACCACCAGGGAAGTTCCTCTTAGATCTCTCTTACTGGGTAAAGATGCTCCTCTCTTTGCTCATTTCTTTGTTATTCCCATTCTTTTGTTTTTGTTGCTGAAGAAACCAGATCACCCATTCAGGATCTGAATTTGGCCAACTGTGTCCCTGTGGTGTGATTTAACATATTCCTTATTCTCAGGCATTCCTTTCAGCTAGTTGTTTGATCTAGAGCCTTAATCAGATTCAGGTTTGATTTTTTGGGAAAGAATCTTTCGTAGGTGGCAATATGTAATTCCAAGTGCATTGCACAAGGAGGTATAACATGTGGATGTTTATTTTTTGGTGATGTTAAAGTGGGTTCAGGTGTTAACAGCCTGATCCTTCCTTTACAGTGTTCCCTCATCAGCCTTTGAATTAATGGTTTTATTTATTTATTTTTTAATTCATTATTTTTTGGCCATGCCCCAAGGCTTGTGGGATCTTACTTCCCCAACCAGGGCGTGAACCTAGGATCTGGCAGTGAAAGCTCTGAGTCCTAACCACCAGACCACCAAGGAACTCCCAGGATTCATGGTTTTAATAGCAATGATTTATTTTCAGTTCTTTGCTTTGATAAATTGGTGACATCGTATCTTTCATATTCCCTCACTGGAAGCTAAATTTTGCCCAGAAATATTCACATATATGTGACATAGTATGGTAGCAAGAGTGGAGAACCTTTCTCTCTATTTAGTATCCAGCTGACTAATCTGCAGTGGGGCTTCCCTGGCGGTTCAGACGGTAAAGAATCTACCTGGAATGCGAAAGACCTGGATTGGATCCCTGGGTCAGGATGATCCCATGGAGAACGAGATGGCAACACACTCCAGTATTCTTACCTGAAGAATCTATGGACAGAGGAGCCTGGCAGGATACAGTCCACGGGATGGCAAAGAGTCAGACACGACTGAGTGACTGACACTTTCACTTTAAATCTCCAACAAATCACTCTTGGGTCTCACTTTCCTCATCAGTAAAATGAGGAAGTTGCTACATGCTCTCTCAGTTATCTCACTTATCTCTGAAATTGTGTGGCTATAGTTTCCCCAAATTGTCATGGGAATGATACTGGCTCCAGAAACAACACTCGTCTTTGCCTGTATATACACAAGCTTCCCCTGCCTTCGCAGTTAAATAGCTTTCAAGGCTAAGAACCCTGGAGTGAAAAGTTTTGTCGTTCCTACTGACCCATGAAGAAAATTTTGGTACTAAGCTGCTGAGGCTGCAGTAATTGTCCTGCAAGTTCTGAGAAGTAACACCAGTACTCCCACTCTTCAGCTCGCAGGTAGAACAGATCTTTCAGTAAATCAAGCTTTTTGGGTTTTGTTTGTTGTTGTTATTGTTTAATGATATTTGACATTTAAGCCATTTAGGTATCTTAGAGATTTTAAAAGAACACAGTCTTGAGGGTACTCAGTGAGGGAGAAATTTATTTCCTAACTCTGATTTTGGCATAACAGCAATTATGGCGTTATTACCATCTGCAGGTGCCTAAAGTTTTCTTTCTTTTTCTTAAATTTATCTTTCAATTGGAGGAAAATTGCCTTCCAATGTTGTGTTGGTTTCAACAGTACAAATCAGCCATAATTATACATGTATCACTTTCCTCTTGAGCCTGCCTCCCTTCCCATCTCCTCACTCCTCGAGGTCATCACAGAGCACCAGGCTGGGCTCCTTGTGTTCTCTGACAACTTCTCACCAGCCGTCTGTTTTACACATGGTAGCATATATAAGTCAATGCTGCTTTCTCCATTCTTCCCCCTCTCTTTCCCTTGCAGTGACCCCAGGTTCATTCTCTACATCTGCGTCTCCATCCCTTCCCTGCAAATAGATTCGTTAAAGCCATTTTTCTAGATTCCATATACACATATTTTGTGTTTCACATACTCAGTGAGGGAGAAATTTATTTCCTAACTCTGATTTTGGCATAACAGCAATTATGGCGTTATTACCATCTGCAGGTGCCTAAAGTTTTCTTTCTTTTTCTTAAATTTATCTTTCAATTGGAGGAAAATTGCCTTCCAATGTTGTGTTGGTTTCAACAGTACAAATCAGCCATAATTATACATGTATCACTTTCCTCTTGAGCCTGCCTCCCTTCCCATCTCCTCACTCCTCGAGGTCATCACAGAGCACCAGGCTGGGCTCCTTGTGTTCTCTGACAACTTCTCACCAGCCGTCTGTTTTACACATGGTAGCATATATAAGTCAATGCTGCTTTCTCCATTCTTCCCCCTCTCTTTCCCTTGCAGTGACCCCAGGTTCATTCTCTACATCTGCGTCTCCATCCCTTCCCTGCAAATAGATTCGTTAAAGCCATTTTTCTAGATTCCATATACACATATATTTGTGTTTCACATATATATGCATTTTTCTAGATTTCATATATATATTTCATATGTATGTGTTAATATATAATTGTTTTTCTTTTTCTGACTTACTTCACTCTGTATAACAGGCTCTAGGTTCATCCACCTCACTAGAGCGAACTCAGATTTGTTCTCTTTTACAGCTGAGCAATATTCCACTGTATATATGTATCATATCTTCTTTATCCATTCATCTACAGGTGGACAGCTAGGTTACTTCCATGTCCTGGCTATTGTAAATAGTGCTGCGATGGACATTGGGGTGCATGTGTCCTTTAGATTTGTTAAAGTATAAATAAAGGATTTTACTTGTCTTATATGCATATGATTTGCAATGTACATATATTTACAGGCTTCCCTGGTGACTGAGATGGTAAACATATTGCCTGCCATGCGGGAGACCCTGATTCAGTCCCTGGAGAAGGGAATGGCAACCTGGTCCAGTATTCTTGCCTGGAGAAGTCTATGGACAGAGGAGCCTGGGGAGCCACAGTCCACGGGGTTTCAAACAGCTGGACATGACTAACACACATACACACATATATTTACAATATATGTGAGATAACAGTACACTCAGGTGAGTAATTGAATATACACACAAAAAAGACAAAAAAATTAACCATGGTTTTCAGTTAAAAGGAAAAGCAAGTAAATATTGAAAAAGCCACAGGAAAGGGAGCCAGATTTCTCTGAAGGAATGCCCGTATTTTTTAAGTGACCACAAAAATACTCAGGTCTGTTGCATACAATTCATCTGTGATAAACCAGATGAACAGCCTACCCACGTTTTATGAACCAGATTGCCCTCCAGTGTGGAAAAAAGTGTCCCAGTGAGAGCCAGCAGCAAAATCCTCTGTTTCATTTTGCAATTCTAAATTCCCTGAAAAGATGTTAAGTTTAAAACTCTGAGGTGGAGACTTTTCTTTTTACTATCTAGAAGGCAGAAGATATTTCATATTATTTCATATTAATTCTGATCATCATAAGCAAAATGAGAAGGTTCAAGTAGAAGTATGAGGTGCAGGGGAGGAAAGATCTGGATTCGTTTGTGAATTTTGTCAGAACTAAATATTTTTGGAGAATGCTTTTTGCTATATTACATAAGTTGTCCTTTGGAAATGTTTATAATTAACATATATTAAAGAAAGTAAAGCAGCACAAGTTGAAATTTATTGTTATTCAGTTGCTAAGTCATGTCCGACTCTCCATGACCCCATGAACTGCACCATGCCAGGCTTCCCTGTCCTTCACTATCTCCTGGACTTTGCTCAAAATTCATATCCATTGAGTTGGCGACGCTATCCAACCATCTCACCCTCTGTCGCCCCCTTCTCCTCCTGCCCCCAATCTTTCCCAGTATCACGGTCTTTTCCAATGAGATGGCTCTTCACATCAGGTGGCCAAAGTATTGCAGAAATTTGTCTTTCCCTTAATCTAGCAAAATATGCCTTCAGCCCACATACACATTTTTTCCTTTGCTGTTTGCTCAGAAGGAAGAATATTTGCTGAAAACATCCTTGATGAAGGCTTTCAGAGTGAAAGGCTTTCAGTTGATGCTATGAAGAGAGACAAGAGAAATAGAACTTTTTAAACTGAGCTGCAAAACCTTTGTTTCCATTTTGAATGACAGAAGCTCTGGGGCAATCTCTGAAATGAGAAATGATGGAATGACACTTGACAAACTGTTCTGCTGGAGAGCTGTGACCCATGGTGACATTGTGATGTGGAGGGGACCTGCTGGCTGTCTGAAGCACCTTGGAAGAGAAGGTTCAGGTCCAGCTCTAAAACACTGACTGGACTCTTGAGGTTGAATTCAAAGTTTTAAAATAATATATCTAAGTGAAATGGAAGTCACTCAGTCATGTCCGACTCTTTCCGGCCCCATGGACTCTACAGTCCATGGAATTCTCCAGGCAAGAATACTGGAGTGGGTAGCCTTTCCCTTCTCCTGAGGATCTTCCCAACCCAGGGATCAAACTGCAGTCTCCCACATTGCAGGCAGATTCTTTATCAGTTGAGCCACAAGGGAAGCCCAACAATACTGAAGTGGGCAGCCTATCCCTTCTCCAGCAAATCTTCCAGACCCAGTAATCGAATCGGGGTCTCCTGCATTGAAGGCAGATAATAAATCTAAGAAGGTATTCTGTTTATTTTAGGGCACAAAGAAAGGAAAATGAATTCGTCTACATGAATTTATATTTAAATTCACCCATTCCAGCCCATCTGAGTCCACTGATTCCTAGAATGTTGATGTTCACTTTTGTCATCTCCTGTTTTACCACTTCCAATTTGCCCTGATCATGGATCTAACATTCCAGGTTCGTGTGCAATATTGCTCTTTACAGATTCAGTTAAACCTTAATTTAACTCAGATGACCATTATATCTACTACTGTGGGCAGGAATCCCTTAGAAGAAATGGAGTAACCATCATAGGCAACAAAAGAGTCCGAAATGCAGCACTTGGATGCAGTCTAAAAAATGACAGAATGATCTCTGTTCCTTTCCAAGGCAAACCATTCAGTATCGCAGTAATCCAAGTTTATGCCCTGACCAGTAATGCTGAAGAAGCTGAAGTTGAACAGTTCTATGAAGACCTACAAGACCTTCTAGAACTAACAACCAAAAAAGATGTCCTTTTAATTATAGGGGACTAGAATGCAAAAGTAGGAAGTCAAGAAACACCTGGAGTAACAGGCAAATTTGGCCTTGGTGTACAGAATGAAGCAGGACAAAGGCTAATAGAGTTCAGCCAAGAGAATGCACTGGTCATAGAAAATACCCTCTTCCAACAACAAAAAAGAAGACTCTACACATGGATATCACTAGATGGTGGACATCACTACATGGATATCACCAGATGGAGTGGGTAGCCTATCCCTTTTCCAGCAGATCTTCTCAACCTAGGAACCAACCAGAGTCTTCTGCACTGCAGGCATATTCTTTATCAAATAAGTTATCAGAAAAGCCCTCTAAAGGGAAGAAGCTATCCCTATTTCAGATTCCTGTCCCTGGTCTATAGCACAGGATTTGAGGCCTTACAAATAGCTGTGAAAAGAAGGGAAGTAAAAAGCAAAGGAGGAAAGGAGAGATATACCCATCTGAATGCAGAGTTCCAAAGAATAGCAAGGAGAGATAAGAAAGCCTTCCTCGGTGATCAATGCAAAGAATTAGAGGAAAACAACAGAATGGGAAAGACTAGAGATCTCGTCAAGAAAGTTAGAGATGCCAAGGAAACATTTTATGCAAAGATGGGCTCAATAAAGGACAGAAATGGTAGGGACCTAACAGAAGCAGAAGATATTAAGAAGAGGTGGCAAGAATACACAGAAGAACTGTATAATAACAGATAATAACAATGGTGTGATTACTCACCTAGAGCCAGACATCCTGGAATGTGAAGTCAAGTGGGCCTTAGGAAGCATCACTATGAACAAAGCTAGTGGAGGTGATGGGATTCCAGTTGAACTATTTCAAATCCTGAAAGATGATGCTGTGAAAGTGCTGCACTCAATATGCCAGCAAATGTGGACAACTCAGCAGTGGTCACAGGACTGGAAAAGGTCCGTCTTCATTTCAATCCCAAAGAAAGGCAATGCCAAAGAATGCTCAAACTACTGCACAATTGCACTCATCTCACATGCTAGTAAAGTAATGTTCAAAATTCTTCAAGCTTGGCTTCAGCAATACATGAGCCATGAAGTTCCAGATGTTCAACCTGGTTTTAGAAAAGGAACAGGAACCAGAGATCAAATTGCCAACATTCGCTGAATCATCAAAAAAGCAAGAGAGCTCCAGAAAAACATCTATTTCTGCTTTATTGACTATGGCAAAACCTTTGACTGTGTGGATCACAATAAACTGTGGAAAATTCTGAAAGAGATGGGAATACCAGACCACCTGACATGCCTCTTGAGAAACCTGTATGCAGGTCAGGAAGCAACAGTTGGAACAACAGACTGGTTCCAAATAGGAAAAGGAGTACGTCAAGGCTGTATATTGTCATCCTGCTTATTTAACTTCTATGCAGAGTACATCATGAGAAACACTGGACTGGAAGAAACACAAGCTAGAATCAAGATTGCCAGAAGAAATATCAATAACCTCAGATATGCAGATGACACCACCCTTATGGCAGAAAGTGAAGAAGAACTAAAGAGCCTCTTGATGAAAG
>SJYC01075460.1:0-11682 GCA_006408675.1 Madoqua kirkii | reverse complement strand
ACTGGAAGAAACACAAGCTAGAATCAAGATTGCCAGAAGAAATATCAATAACCTCAGATATGCAGATGACACCACCCTTATGGCAGAAAGTGAAGAAGAACTAAAGAGCCTCTTGATGAAAGTGAAAAGGAGAGTGAAAAAGTTGGCTTAAAGCTCAACAATCAGGAAATGAAGATCATGGCATCTGGTTTCATCACTTCATGGGAAACAGATGGGGAAACAGTAGAAACAGTGTCAGACTTTTGGAGAAGGGGCTCCAAAATCACTGCAGATGGTGATTGCAGCCATGAAATTAAAAGACACTTACTCCTTGTAAGGAAAGTTATGACCAACCTAGACAGCATATTAAAAAGCAGAGACACTACTTTGCCAACAAAGGTCTGTCTGGTCGAGGGTATGGTTTTTCCAGTGGTCATGTATGGATGTGACAGTTGGACTGTGAAGAAAGCTGAGTGCAGAAGAATTGATGCTTTTGAACTGTGGTGTTGGAGAAGACTCTTGAGAGTCCCTTGGACTGCAAAGAGATCCAACTAGTCTATCCTAAAGGAGATCAGTCCTGGGTGTTGGTTGGAAGGACTGATGTTGAAGCTGAAACTCCAATACTTTGGCTACCTGATGTGAAGAGCTGACTCATTAGAAAAGACTTTGATGCTGGGAAAGATTGAAGGCAGGAAGAGAAGGGGACGACAGAGGATGAAATGGTTGGATGGCATCACCAACTCAATGGACATGGGTTTAGGTGAACTCTAGGAGTTGTCGAGGGACAGGGAGGCCTGGCGTGCTGCAGTTCATGGGGTTGCAAAGAGTCGGAAATGATTGAGGGACTGAACTGAACTGATATTTAAATTCTGTCCTCTGTTAAGGAAAAGCCAGAGCTGGATATTAGTTTAAACAATAACAGATTTTATTCAAGACCAGTGCAATAGAGAGAAAGAGACTTCAGTCCAGAATAGTGCTCAAGTCTCAGTATATTACATAGGTAAGTGGAAATTCACAGTGAAGGAGCAGGGCAGAGGTCAGTGGGTGGAAAATTGCTGAGAGAAAACACCAGGATCAAGGAGGATTCTGGCTGAATTGATCTAGCACGATTCTTGCTGGAGGCAGGCCAGGGGGATCAGACTTCTCAGGTGGGTAGTAGAGGATGAGAAACCTGATTATATAACTGTGGTGATCAGATATGGAGGATGGGGGTGCTTTCTAAACTGACCTAGCTGGATTCTTGCTAAGATTGGCTAATTCAGACAGAATTTGAAAAGTGGGGCTTGTCTGTAAAGTTCAGGGGAGCATGAATAGAGTTTGGTCAAGGAGAGAATCTTTGTCACCTTTTCCAAAGTGGATTTGATGCAGAGTACCATAAAAATGATGACCCTGGCAGTCCAGGGGTAAAGAATTTGCCTGCCAATGCAGTAAACATGGGTTCGATCCCTGGGTTAGGAAGATTCCCCTGGAGAAGGAAATGGCAACCCACACCAGTATTCTTGCCTGGGAAATCACATGGGCCGAGGAGCCTGGAGGGCTACAGGCTTAGCGAGTAAACAACCACCACCAACCAAAAAATAATGACTGTAATAAAAATCGTTTATGTAACCACAAAAATAAAGTGACCAAGAATTAGTGAGGGAAGTTAAGAAAAAAACTATAATAGATATCTTGGGCTGAGAGTGTACTGCACATAAGGAGAAACTCAGCTCTGAGTTTCTTGGGGAAGAAAGCAGGGAGGGAAACACAGAGTGTTTTTATTGCCTGACAAAGTGAAACATTCCGGTTCATCATGAAACAAGCATTTTCTGGCTCTCACGTCTGAGCCAAACTTTTCCAGTTGGTAAATAGCATGAATCGCTCTGGGCAATGTCCTCCCAGTAGGCTCACAAAATAGGCACAGAAGTTCTACTTAGCGCTGTTTCTTGTGTGGCCTTTTGATAAAAGCTGAGGCATAATGTGAAGTTTTCTTCTATGACGTAGGTGCCAAGGGGATTCAAGCTGACTCCACGCTTTCTAGAGATTTGATCTGATATGAGGAGAAAACTTACAGAACCTTGAGGAACAAGGCCCTTCCAAGGGCCTTGTCTCAGCTGGACTTTTGACAAGAACTTTGTGCGGGCAGTTCCTTACTTGCATATCCAATAAGTATCTGAAGGATGTACCAGTGTTGCACACAGAAGGGGGATCAAAATGGTCGAGTTACCAGATGTGAGGTGCCCTTTTCGTGAACAATGAGGAATCTGCGTTGAAAAATTTTCAACGTGATGTATGTTAAAGCGATAACTGGTGATCAACATTGCCTTCTGCAGAGTGGGAGTCACTCTGGCTTTACCTTGTTGACATGACTTCTACTTAATTTGTCTCCCAGACAGAGATATAGAGGATCCACAAAGACTGCACAGTCCACAAGCTGTGGCCGTGTGGATAGCCATTATCCACATGTGGCCACTTAAATTTAAGTTTATTAAAATTATGCAATTCCCTGGAGCTCCAGTGGTTAGGACTCTGTGCTTCCAATGCAAGAGGCAAGGATTCTATCCCTGGTCAGGGTTAAGTTCTCCATGCCTCCCAACTTGGCAAAAAAAAAAAAAAATTACTTAAAAGTAAACAAAACTAAAGATTCAGGTCTATTATGAATCCCCTTGCACTAGCCACATTTAAAGTCCTTTGTAGCCACGAGTGGCCAGTGGCTAGAAGACTAGACAGAGCAGAGAAAGAGAGGGCAGTCTCACCATCATAGAAAATTCTACTGGCCAGCACCGCTCCAAGAAATCAAATGTACAGGCTATTAATACAAGCAATAACATCTGTAAAGTCATAGCTAAGAGGATTAGCGGAACTGGTGATCCTTGGAATAAACCAGAGACCCCAAGAGCAAGACTTCCCATCTGCGGGAAAAACAAAAAAAGATTAAAACAGTAATTTATGTGTGGCTAGAGGAGGAGTCACGTGCATTAATCACAAGGACTGTGGCCATAAAGATCAAGGTCTAGGAGAAGGACAGTCATCGGACCAAAATGAAATGTGACAGGAAATGCCCAGAAGGGAGTGTTTGGAGATAGGACTTTCTAATTATGGCATAAAAAAGTGTTCTGTGATCCAGTCACTTTAGAAAGTGTGGACTTAAAATGTCCGAAGGATTTCTTCATTTTCAGAACTCCTCTGAGTCTTCACAGCTTGATAATCTCTGAGATGTATGCAGTGTGCCTCCTCCTTATTTGAGTTTGGGGTCTTTCAAAGTGAGATACGTTCAGGGCAACTCTCTTGAGGGTTAGCAAGAATGCAAAACTTGACCATGATCATGCCTCTAGGAAGTTGTACAGCTAGGATGCAGAGTTAATCTTCAGAGCCTGAGCTCTTAGCATTGTATGTGGTTCAACTTTTTAGAGCCGTATGCTCTAACTTCCTTCCTACGATGGAGGTGTATTTTAACAAGCTGTTTCAACAAGGTCATTGCAGGCACAGTAAGAAAGTTGTGCCTGGGGAAACATATCTGGGAAAAGCAACTGCTTTCTAAACGTGTGGGAGGGTTGGGAGCCTGTTTATCAAGTCCCAGCTTTCCTCTATGGCTGTCTCCATTTGAAAGTCTGACACTTGAAACTTCACACTTCAAAAATCAATCTTCCTCTTCAAATAGTGGTAGGACACTCCTGGTCCTCCACTTTTACAGTCCTCGATAAGTCTTTATACAAACTCAGTTGTTTGACAACACCTTCCAAACTGTCCAATCCATCTCTTTTTCTTCTCAATTCTTTTGTCCTAAAGATCTCTAAAAATGTTTCTTCTGAACAAATTTCTTCCAGGAGAACTGCAGTTCCAATACGAAATGTATTCTTATTCTGAGTACCAGATTTCACATTTTGGTTTCTGAATTACTGTTTGAGATAATTGGCTGGTTTTTAAACATGTTATTTATTTTCAGTGAAAGTAGTATGTTTTTCTTGAGCGATCTACACTCAGACATATACACATTTTTATTTGTTCATAGATCAACTTCAGATATTATAATTGACTATCCTTTAGCATCTATGGAATAATGCTCTATTGTATAAGATACACTATTTGGGGATCAACTAATAAAAGCTTAGAAGTAAAAAAAAAAAGTTTCTTTGCCATTTCCACTTTATTAGGTCTGATTAGAAGTGCAAGGAACTCTCTGGCAAGCCAGCAGTTTGGGACATCATGCTTTCACAGCCAAGGGTGAGGGTTCAGTCCCTGGTCAGGGAACTAAGATCCTGCAAGCTACATAGTGCAGCCAAAAAAAAAAAGGTGCCTCACTCTAGTCAATCATCAAATAAGAAGGCAAGTACATTTTATATGTTGACAGCAGGGACTTCTTATTTCTAAGGACTAGTTTCTAGAAGCTACTTGTAGTCTTAATTACTCCCTAGAGGAACATCTTACTATCAATTATATCAAAGTCAAAATCATTTATTTAGCGTTTAGATAGATAAGTGTTAAGTGTGAGTCACTCAGTCGTGTCTGACTCTTTCTGACCCCAAGAATTGTACCCCACTGGACTCTTCTGTTCATGAAATTCTCCAGGCAAAAATAGTGGAGTAGTTGCCATTCCTTTCTCCCAGGGATCTTCCTGACCCAGGAATGAAACCCATGTCTCCAGCACTGTAGGCAGAATCTTTACCATCTAAGCCCTAAGTAGATAATGCCAAACAATTCTACTGAATAGATCAACTTGTTCACATGATCTGGAGATTGTTGGTTATCTTGTGAATAACTTAGCTAGACCTTACTAAATGCAGTTGAACTCAAAGTTGTATTTTTTACAGACGTGCTGCATTGCACAGGAAGTTGGCACTGATAATTCATTTCTTTCTGAAAAAATCTGTTAGGCCTTTCATGCTTTAGAGAGTGAAATTTTGACCTCAGTGTTGTGACAGTCTGAACATTCGAAGAGATTAAGATACTAGTGATTTTTAAGTATGTGATAGGAAATGGTAATAAAGTAGTTGTTTATTTCCCATGTTTATTGGAATATTCACTGTTTTAATGTTTGGGATTCATCAGTAAATAAAAGGAAGCCCGTGCTCTTAATCCAAGGAAAGACTGATGTTAACAACTTGGAAAGGTACATTTTATTTATTTATGTATTTATTTTTACTTTTTGACTGCCACCGCACACAGCGTGCAGAATCTTAGTTTCCCAGCCAGGGTTGGAACCCATGCCCTCTGCAGTGGAAGAGTGGAATTTTAACCACTGGACCACCAGAGAAGTCCCTGTATTTTAAGTAATAAAGCCAAACATGAAAAAAATCCAGGAATTTTGTATCCAGTGGTATGTTTGTGTTTAAAAATTGATTCTGGAAAAATTAAAGAGATCTGACTTGTGCTGTTTGCTGACGCGGTGTAAATATTTCCAATATGGCCAATTTCAGCATCAAGGAAGATGTCACTGAATGCAGAGTTAGGAATACCTATGCAAACAAAGCTCTCAGGCACTGCGTGAGCCAACTCCAGCACACCATGGAATCCGAATCAACTCTGTTATCATCTAGATTTTCAGATGGCTCCAGAAAGAAAGTTATTTTAAAGAAAACTGGAGGGGAAAAAAGCAAAAAAAAAAAAAAAGTCCTAAAATATACAGAAATACTACCTAAATAATGTTTATAAGGAAAACCTCTTTATTCTTTTAACATTTGATATAAAGAATAACAAGTTCTATAAAGGCTCTGTTCGTGTACAGTTTAAACCTTTAAAACTGAGAAAAAAATTTTCAAGCACCTTTTCGATCTGAAGCCCTCTACTCATTCCTAGCTAAACTGTGTAATCACAAAATTTTAGTGACAAGTTTTCATCAGTGAAGAACAATGACCATTTATTGAGTCCCTAGTATATGGGCTAGGTATTTTAATGTGTTTTCTGGATAGTAAGTCTGCAAAGTAGCTATTATCCCACTTTAATGATAAAGAAACTGAGATTCCAAGACATCAGTTCAGTTCAGTTCAGTCGCTCAGTCGTGTCCGACTCTTTGCGACCCCATGAATCCCAGCACGCCATGCCTCCTGTCCATCACCAACTCCTGGAGTTCACTCAGACCCACGTCCATCAAGTCAGTGATGCCATCCAGCCATCTCATCCTCTGTCGTCCCCTTCTCCTCCTGCACCCCATCCCTCCCAGCATCAGAGTCTTTTCCAATGAGTCAACTCTTTGCATGAGGTGGCCAAAGGACTGGAGTTTCAGCTTTAGCATCATTCCTTCCAAAGAAATCCCAGGGCTGATCTCCTTCAGAATGGACTGGTTGGATCTCCTTGCAATCCAAGGGACTCTCAAGAATCTTCTCCAACACCACAGTTCAAAAGCATCAATTCTTCGATGCTCAGCTTTATTCACAGTCCAACTCTCACATCCATACATGAACATTAATTTACCCATTAATAATATCACCCACTAGTAAATTCAATCTGATTCAAATCAATGCCTATCCAATTCAAACACCTGTGGGTTTTTTTCCTGTCAAAAGCTGTTGGTTTATGAACTGGCTCAAAATAAAATCTAATTTTCAGAAATGCTTGATGTATTCATTAATTCTCTGGACATATAGATCTTAGGACTCTAAGGAAAGTAAAGGAAAGTGAAGTCGCTCAGTCGTGTCTGACTCTTTTCGATCCCATTGATTGTAGCCTACCAGGCTCCTCTGTCCATGGGATTTTCCAGGCAAGAGTACTGGAGTGGATTGCCATTTCCTTCTCAAGGGGATCTTCCTGACCCAGGGATCGAACTCAAGTCTCCCACATTGTAGACAGATGCTTTACCGTCCAAGCCACTAAAGTAGGAGGTAATTTTATATTTTTTTATTCATCCTGATGCCTTTATGGGTGATTTTTTTAATTTATATTTTAATTGGAGGAAAACTGCTTTACAATGTTGTATTGGTTTCTGCCATAACACAACATAAATCAGTCATAATTATGCATATATCACCTCCATCTTGAGCCTCCCTCCCTTCCCCTCACCTCACCCTTCCAGATCATCACAGCACCAGGCTGGGCTCCCTGTGTTATCTAGCACCTTCTCACCAGCTATCTGTTTTACACATGGTTTTATGCATTGGAGAATGAAATGGCAACCCACTCCAGTGTTCTTGCCTGGAGAATCCCAGGGACGGCGGAGCCTGGTGGGCTGCTGCCTATGGGGTCGCACAGAGTCGGACACGACTGAAGCGACACAGCAGCAGCAGTGTGTATATGTCCATGCGACTGTCTCTGTTGGTCCCACTTTTTCCTCCCGGCACTGTGTCCATAAGAAATTTTAAAGTCACGGAGTCAGGTTCCCTGGTGTAGATTTACACTTCAGCTGCCCCTGGAGCACCATGGCAACAAAGCATACCTCACGGCCTGCAGGCAGGACCTCTGGTGTTTATTCATCTCACAACGCCTCCTAGGTTGTTGAATATTCTACTGGGGGTGGGGGACACCTACGGGTGGAGAGGGGTAGGGTCCAACCCCCTGGCAGTAAAATGCAATCCTTCTTCCTATTCCTACACAAAAGTAGCTCAGGGCTTCCCATGCAACTGGGACACACGGGGACTCTGAATCCTTCTAGTGAGCCCTCAAAAGCAATGGATACTCTAAATAAAGTAATAGAATTTTACAACTGGAGCGGACTTGGGAAGTTATTTAGTTCAACTTCTCATGAGAGTGTACATGCTTAGTCGCTCAGGGGTGTCTAACTGTTTTCAACCCTTTGGACTGTAGCCTGCCAGGCTCATGTCAAGACAAAGACAACAAGGCTCAATGGCTTTCCAAAAGCCTTATAAGTGGTTTGCAACCCAAGCCATGTGCCACTGACGTCTGATCCCGTCAGGCATTCTCTCTACCAGACACTGTGGTACTCTCTCTCTGATGAGGAAACCAGCAAATACTAGTCCCCAAGGACTAGTTAGAGTTAATACTAGTTATTTTAGAGTTATTACCTTGAGGGGAGCAATAGAATGGTATAAAAAGCACCCCAAAATCCTAAGCTTTCATAGTATAATGAGTAAAATGGCACAATAACAATATCTGTACCTTCCTACACAACTGAAATTTCCCCTACCAACATGGTAAGCTTAATAGTAACATCTTAAGGGTTTATAACATTTTACAATTTGTGGAATACGTCTTCACTTTTTATGTCATGGTTATGAAATGTATTAAGTAGCCAGGGAACTGGGTTTGATTCCTGAGTTGGGAAGATCCCTTGGAGTAGGAAATGGCAACCCACTCCATTGTTCTTGCCTGGAGAATTCCATGGAGAGGGGAGCCTGGAAGGCTACAGTCTATGGGGTCACAAGAGTTGGACATGACTGAGCGACCAAGCACACACATACACATTTTATAAGTGAGGAAACTGAAGTTCAAAGAAGTTTAGATGTCTTGCCACATGATAAGTGACAAAGAGGGGACCAGAGCTTTGGTCTACCTCCTACTCCAGTGCTTTTTTCTCATAATATCTAAGAAGGGGCAACAGAATAGTGGACTTTGGCAGATTCACATTAAAGAAAACCAAGGAACACAGCTCTCATTTAGAGACTTTATCCAAGATGATATATACCATCTGCTGCTGAGGCCCAAGACCCAAGCATTCCACACGCCAGTCTTCCACCCACAACATAGGGTTCACTGCACCTTTGTTATTTCCATGAACAGAACATTTGTTTATATACACCAAATATGTATACATCTCTCCAAATCTGGCAAACATTCTGCGAGGCAGTACAACTGGAAAATCTAATATCTCAAAATTCAAATTCAAATTCTGCTGTGCATCTGTGTAATGCATCTTATTCCATCCCCTGTATAATGAACTTCAATCTTTAAGAAGTTGCATCCTCACAAATAAAAGTAATAGAGACTCTCTTGTGAGCCTTTGATGAAATAACTATCTGGCAGTTAACAAGCAAAGCCATTCCTGCCAACTTGGAATCACACCCAGAAAAGAACTGGGGGGAATTTCAAGATACAGTTTCAGAGTTTGACCCTTGAAATGTGAATTACAAAAAATTATGGTTAAAAGTGAAGTGAAGTTGCTCAGTCGTGTCCGACTCTTTGCGACCTCATGGACTGTAGCCTATCAGGCTCCTCCATCCATGGGATTTTCCAGGCAAGAGTGCTGGAGTGGATTGCCATTTCCTTCTCCAGGGGATCAAATATCTATTTTCATGAAGGCAGGGCAGAATTTCAGTGTATCTTCTAGTGAGTATGTTTATGCTCGCTCCTGTGTCTGGGGAGATAAGATTCTAACACTTACCATTAGGACATCATGCCGTAATCAGGGGTAGAGGATGTAAAACAGATGTCAGGAGAACTTTCTGCTCTTATTTACCTAGATGATAATAATATGCTTTACTCTCTTTGAGTGTGTCAAATGTATTTACTGTTGTAAACTCTAATAAGTTCATTTATATATTTTAGATTGTAAAGGTTTCAAAGCAGAATTCATTACTCTTGATGCATCTATTAAGGAAATATATAGTCACTACAGAGTATGTGGAAATGCAGAAAGACTTAAAAAAGAAAAACATCACCCAAAGGCATTTGCTATATTCTTAAGGATGCAATTGAAAGAGTTGGATAAATAATCTTTGTTTCCATGCTTTTTGGTAATATCATTTTCCCTGGACCAGTTATTAAATATATTATGGAAATAATTCTAATCTGCTTCTGAATCCAAATTGTGTAGCCTCTGCCAAATACTATCTCAACATGCTTCAGAATCCTGGCTACACACACACACACACACACACACACACACACACACATATACTGTTGTTGCTAGTTACTCCCTGAGTCATGTCCGACTCTTTGCGACTGCATGGACTGCAGCCAGGCCTCTCTGTCCAGGCCTCTCTGTCCCTCACCATCTCCCGAAGTTTGCCCAAGTTCATGTCCATTGCATCAGTGGTGCTATCCAGCCATCTCATCCTCTAACAACTTCTTCTGTCCTCAATCTTTCCCAGCATCAAGGACTTTTCCAATGAGTCAGCTGTTCACATCAGGTGGCCAAAATATTGGAGTTTCAGCTTCAGCATCAGTCCTTCCAATGAATATTCAGGGTTGATCTCCTTCAAGATTGGCAAGTTTGCTCTCTTTGCTGTCCAAGGGACTCTCAGGAGTCTTCTCCAATCCCACAGTTCAAAGGCATCAGCTCTTTGGTGCTCCACCTTCTTTATAGTCCAGCTCTCACAACCATACAGGACCATTGGGAACACCATAGCCTTGACTATACAGACCTTTGTTGGCAGAGTAACGTCCCTGCTTTTCAACACACTGTCTAGGTTTGTCATGGCTTTCCTGTCAAGAAGCAAACGTCTTCTGATTTCATGGCTGCAGTCACCATCTGCAGTGATTTTAGAGTCTGAAAAGAGGAAATCTGTCACTACTTCCATTCCCCCCCTCTGCCACTACTTGTCATGAAATAATGGGACCAGATGCCATGATCTTAGTTTCTTTTAATATTTAGTTATAAGCTGGCTCTTTCACTCTCCTTATTCACCCTTATCAAGAGGCTCTTTAGTTCCTCTTCACTTTCTGCCATTAGAGTGGTATCATCCACATACCTAAGGTTATTGATGTTTCTCCCACCTATCTTAATTCCAGCTTGTAACTCATCCAGCCCAGCATTTCTCACGATATGCTCGGCATATAGATTAAACAAACAGGGGGACAGCAGACCACCCTGCCGTACTCCTTTCTCAATCTTAAACCAATCAGTTGTTCTATACAGGGTTCTAACTGCTGCTTCTTGACCCACATACAGGTGTCCCAGGAGACAGGTAAGATGGTCTGGTATTCCCATCTCTTTAAGAGCTTTCCACAGTTTATTATGATCCACACAATCAAAGGCTTTGAGGTAGTCAATGAAACAGAGGTAGATGTTTTTCTGGAATTTGCTAGCTTTCTCTATGACCCAGCGAATGTTGGCTATTTGATCTCTGTTCCTCTTTTTTTTCTAAACCCAGCTTGGACATCTGGAAGTTCTTGGTTTGCATAATGCTGAAGCGTAGCATGCTAGATTTTCAGCATGACCGTACTAGAATGGGAGATGAGTGCAATTATCCGATGGTTAGCGCAGTCTTTGGTACTACCCTTCTTGGGAATTGAGAAGAGGATTGACCTTCTCTAGTCCTGTGGCCACTGCTCGGTCTCCCAGACTTGCTGACATAATGAATGCAACACCTTGTTGGTATCATCCTTTAGGGTTTTGGATAGTTCTATTGGAATTCCGTCATATCCACTACCATTATTACCAGCAGTGCTTCCTAAAACCCACTTGACTTCACTCTCCAAAATGTCTGGCTCTGGGGGACTGACCACACCATTGTAGCACTCAGGCTCATTTAGATCTCTTTTGTACCGTTCTTCCATGTATTCTTTCCATCTTCTCTTGATCTCCTTAGCATCTACGAGGTCTCTACCACTTCTGTCCTTTATTGTGCCCATCTTTGTGCAAAATATTCCCTTGATGATTCCAATTTTCCTGCAGAGATCTCTAGTCTTTGCCCTTCTGTTATTTTCTTCTAGTTTTATACACTGTTCACCGAAGAAGGCCTTGTTTTCTCACTGTGCTCTTCTTTGGAAATCTGTGTTTACTTGGATAGACCTTTCCCTTTTTCCTTTGCTTATTGCTTCTCTTCTTTCTTTAGCTATTGGTAGCTATTGGTAAGGCCTTCTCTTCATGACTCAGATAACCATGATGGTGTT
>SJYC01075459.1:0-14854 GCA_006408675.1 Madoqua kirkii | reverse complement strand
GGTCGCAAAGAGTCAGACACGACTGAGCGACTGAACTGAAAGAGCAATTTATAGTCAAGAAAGATTTGTGAAATGTGCTAGACTGGTCTCCTAAGAGGATGAAATCCTGCATTTACTCATTACACTTGTGTGCCTGTCACTTATGGTAACACAGTCATGGAAAGAAACGAGGAAATGTGCAGCTCTTTTGTAAGGACTTTCTGTCACTGGGCCTATGTTCTCTCTTGCTAGTCTTCTTACTTTGGGAAATGCTAGAAATAATTCAACAAGAACTTCTTGTCTTGAGATGACTAAAAGATGTTCCCATCTCCCACCTCTTTCTCCTCTTGTAAATCATCCAGAAACAAAAACAAAAAAGAAAATTAAAAAAAAAGAAAATTATCCATCTTTGATAAAGTCAGGAGACCTCTGATACCCAAAACCCAAACTCCACTATCCTCTGAAAAGAACAGCCTTCCTTCCTGATCAGATTATGGGGAAAGCCCAACAGTCCACACCCCCTTCTTCCTGTGTTGCCCTACTCTGGCACACACATTCACACACACACACTCATGTATACACATCTACCACACACATTCACATACCACACAAACACACACACATGCTCACATCTATTACACACATGCCATACACATATTCACACACACACACACCATACACTCACACACACAGTCACACACACAAACACACCACATAATACATACATATATCACACATCATACACACATATGCACATACCTCACATGCACTCACACATACAACTTCCGGTCAGCCTTTCTGTGCACCACTTTTAAATATGACATTTCAGGATCGCTAGGTATTTGAGAAAATGTTTCAGCAAACAAGAGGCCAAAACGAACAGAGAGAAAAAAAGAATTCAGAGGAAATGAATCAACATTAACATGAGTTAATATCCTGAGATGAAAAAACATAGCCACAAGAATAGGGATTTTTTTAAAGAAAGTTGTCATCAGAGTGCGAGAAAGGCTTCATTTCTTTGAAATTAAAAATAGATAAGTAAAAAAATTAAGTCAGTAGAAGGACGGAAAGCTAAAGTTGAAATCCCCTCTGAAAGTAAAATAAAGGGATTAAGATAGAAAAGGAGAGGCGGGTATATATGTCAAACATTGGGACTTCTCTGGTGGCCCACTGGTTAAGACTCCCAGCTTCCAATGCCCTGGTTGGAGAACTATTATTAATAAGATCCCACATGCTGCATGAAGTGGCCTAAAAAATAAAAAATAAATGTCAAATATCACTGAGGAAGTCCAACATCTAAGTAACAGGAATTCAACAGAGAAAAGAGTAAGAAGAAATGATCAGAGAATGAATGTGAGGAAATTTCCTCAAACTGAACTATAAATCCTCAGAATAAAAGTACTCCTCAAATATCCAACATAGCACATGATGAGAAGAGCCAAAATAAGACATATTATAATAATGAGAGTTCACATTACTGAGCATAAAAAAAACTGTAGTGACTTCTGGAGACAGAATGGAGCAGAAGATAAGAATTTGGATGCCACATGAGAGCGCATTGACTTCTCAAAAGTAACACTGAAAACCAGTGATTCAACAACAAACGAAGAACACATGAGAAAGGAGAGAAAGATCTTCTAATGCTTTCAATAAATTTAGAGAGAATGATGGACGTCAAAAATTACCATTGCAATTAATATATGAATAACTGATTTAGGCAAGAATCATCCATAAATGTGGAAACTAGCTGTGGCGTCTCACCCCAAATTACTTCCTTTGAGACAAACTTTTACCATGAGCTAGGCAATTCACGTTTGATCACCTCAGCTCCATGAGCTGGCTACCACTGTAGTATCCCTGATCTACAGATTAGGAAGTATCCATGGCCACCTGTTCTGGAGATAAGACTTGAATCCAGCCATAGCAGTCCCTCATCCCCCACACCCCATGACCTTCTGCCTGGGCTGAAAAGGGACTCTGGGGTGACGTCAGCCTCAGGGTGACCAGGTGTCTGGTACCCTAAACTCTAGTGGGTAAGAGAGGACAAACTGTGGGGGGGGGGGGTGGCTTTGGAAATCCCATGGCAATTGCCACTGGCTGGCCATTGAGGTGAGATGTGGACAGGATAACAGCTGCTGCTCTGGTTTCTCATCAAGCCTCCTGCTTTGCCTTTAAAAGCAGAGTTAAGGGAAGTGTTATCTGCATTAGCCAGATATTCATCTCCTCTCTCATTTATCTTTCCCTTGTAAACACGGACATGAACCACTCCAGTCACCGGAAAACTCATATCTTTCTTCTAGGAGCAGCCACGAAGACCAGGGCCCATCTCCTGTGTTCTCTTTGCACTTCAGGGCCAATCTACACATGGCCTGGATTCAGCTGTTCCCAGTTATCTCTGAATGAGCCCTATAAATAGCTAGAGATACCCACAGGATTACAAGAAGGTTTCCCTCATGCTGCTTGGATGGTTAAACATAAACATTCCAGAACACTACGACTTTGAGAATCGTGCTTTGAGAAGTGTTTCTTGTTTCAAGGATTGCATAAAAGTGGAAGGGTTGTAGGGCCTCTGTCTTTCTCTGGACAGTCCCAATTCTGAAGCAACATGTCTGTTTCCTGCTTTAGAGGAATGTCTTTATGGTTACTTGAGCTCACATGATGGCCAATGGAGTTTGTTGAATAAAATAAGGATCCCATGCTATCAATTTTTCAACCAAAAGGGCACCAGTTTTATTAGAAGCTCTGCAATAAAGACCATCAACAATAAGGAGACAAACTCTTACAAAACTATAGCAAATAGAAGTTCTAGCAATAATTAAATAGTCAATCCCACTGCTGGGCATACACACCAAGGAAACCAGAATTGAAAGAGACACCTGTAACCCAATGTTCATTGCAGCATTGTTTATAATAGCCAGGACATGGAAACAACCTAGATGTCCATCAGCAGATGAATGGATAAGAAAGCTGTGGTACATATACATAATGGAGTATCACTCAGCCCTTAAAAAGAATAAATTTGAATCAGTTCTAATGAGATGGATGAAACTGGAGCCGATTACACACAGTGAAGTAAGCCAGAAAGAAAAACACCAATACAGTATACTGACATATATATATGGAATTTAGAAAGATAGTAATGATGACCCTGTATGTGAGACAACAAAAGAGACACAGAGGTATAGAACGGACTTTTGGCCTCGGAGGGAGAGAAAGAGGCAGAGGGTGGGATGATTTGGGAGAATGGCATTGAAACATGTATACTATCATGTAAGAAACGAAGTGCCAGTCTATGTTCGATACAGGATACAGGATGCTTGGGGCTGGAGCACGGGGATAATCCAGAGAGATGATATGGGGTGGGAGGTGGGAGAGGGTTTCAGGATTGGGAGCTCGTGTACACCTGTGGCTGATTCAGGTCAATGTATGGCAAAACCAATACAGTATTGTAATGTAGAATAAAGTAAAAATAAAATTTAAAAAAATAATAATAAAAAAAGTCAAGATTGACTAGCAAGCTTTTAGTCAACTTGATGATCATTTTTGATAAAATGTCATTCTTTTCCTGGTTTTCAAATCATCCTTTATTTATTGCTTTTTCATGCTGCCTCATTTACCTGGAGACTCTGATGCTGGGAAAGATTGAAGGCGGGAGGAGAAAGGGACGATGGAGAATGAGATGGTTGGATGACATCACAGACTCAATTGACCTGAGTTTGAGTAAAATCTGGTGTTGGTGAAGGACTGGAAGGCCCGGCATGCTGCAGTCAAGGAGTCAGACACAACTGAGAGACTGAACTGAACTGAAAGTGACATTTAAAAAATGTTTTTCATAAAAATTAAGTAGAAAAATAAAAATAGCCCCATAGAGGCATTTTAAAAGATTGTTTATTGAGAGTGCGTTATAGTATCTAATTGAACAACAACAACAAAACAAATATTAAGTTCTATTTACAAAATGCTCACCGCATGGGTAGATTAAAGCTTTTCGGTTGGAATGAAAAATTAAAGGAGGCGCAGGGCCGGGCTCCAGGAAGGGGGTCGATGGCCGCCCCTCCCAGCCCCCAAGGCCGCCACGTAGCTCACGTCCCGCCTGGCCGGCCAAGCGGCAGAGCGGCGACTTGGCGCCCGGGCCGGCTCCTCGGGCGCATCCCGGAAGGAGGCTGGCGTGGCGACTTCGCGAAGCCACTTCGGTCGGCGAAAGGCGGGGTTTGGACGCGGCGTTCAGGGCCAAGGGCAACTTCTACGCATGCTTCTCGCCGTCCCTGCGCTCTCCAAGAAGCCGTTCCTGGACCTCGGATTTGTGCATGCTTGTAAAAAGACTTCACTTCTGTTTCTGCGGCAAGAGTTGCCTCTGAGATTGGCAAATACAATGAAAGAAGTAAATCTCCTTCCAGATAATTTTCTCTGGACACCATCGGTTCAATTGCTACAGAGCTGGTAGATATCCAAGAGCTTCTTGAGTTTAAGGACAAAAGTGCTGAAGATGCTAAACCTTTTTATGAGTTTACGATGCAGTGATGTGGATCAGGAACCGACACAATGAAGTGATTCCCACAATGGCTGAAGGTGTGGTTGGACACAAGGAGAGCTCGGGGGTGGATCCTGTCACCAGCCAGAATGTTCAGTAATTTCTGGATTGTTTCTATGTGAGTTGAATTTCAATTAGAATGTTACTTAATCAGCACTCTTTATTATTTGGTGGAAAAGGCAAAGGAAGGAAGCCTATCTCATTGAGAACACCTTGGAAGCATAAATCCAAACTGCAATGTGGTTGAAGTTATTAAAGGTGGCAATGTGAGAGTTGGACTGTAAAGCAACCTGAGCACGGAAGAATTGATGCTTTTGAATTGTGGTGTTGGAGAAGACTCTTGGGAGTCCCTTGGACTGTAAGGAGATCCAACCAGTCCATCCTAAAGGAAATCAGTCCTGGGTGTTCATTGGGAGGACTGATGTTGAAGCTGAAACTCCACTTTGGCCACCTGATGCGAAGAGCTGACTCACTGGAAAAGACCCTGATGCTGGGAAAGATTGAGGGCAGGGGGAGAAGGGGACGACAGAGGATGAGATGATTGGATGGCATCACCGACTCAATGGACATGAGTTTGGGTAAACTCTGGGAGTTGGTGATGGACAGGGAGGCCTGGCGTGCTGCAGTCCGTGGGGTTACAAAGAGTCAGACACGACTGAGTGACTGAACTGAACTGATGAAAATGCTAGGCGTCTGTGTGATTCGTATTATATTAAAGAGTCAGGGGGGAAAAGTCAGACACGACTGAGCTGAACAAAACTCTCCCAAACTAGAACTGAAGAACTAAATGAATACAATGAGAGCAAGGATGGAGCATCACGCCGACAGGTGTTTACCCACCTGTTCAGGTCCACGTCACACTGGGTAAGGAGGATTTGACTGTGAAGATGAGTGACTGAGGAGGTGGTGTTCCTCTGAGAACAACTGACCGACTCTACACGTACACCACTGCACCCCGGCCTCATGTCGAGATGTCCCAAGCAGTGCCTCTGCCTGGTTTTGGCTATGGATCGCCCATATCACGCCTTTATGCGCAGTACTTCCAAAGAGACCTAAAGCTGTCTTCCCTAGAGGGCCATGGGACAGATGCAGTCATCTACATTAAGGCTCTGTCAACAGAATCAATACAAAAAGACTCCCGGTGTATAGCAAACCTGCCTGGAAGCATTACACCGCCAACCACGAGGCTGACGACTGATGTGTCCCCAGCAGAGAAACAAAAGACATGACGACATTCCGCAGTGCCTAGACACATGTGGGGCCCCTGGAAAATCCAGATGTGGCTTTTTATTAAATTTGGAAGGGTGGTATTCAGAAAAAAAATTAAAGGAACATTGCCTCTTAGAGCAGAACAATTTATCTTAGCTAATTAACACAAGAGGGTGGGGCACTTATAGCATGATGACCTTGGAGTTCAAGGTCACTGAGAAAAACTGTGCTCCTTTGATGCCACAAAGTGTCAGAATGTCTGAAATATGCCTACAGTGTTTCAGGTTGAAATTTGAACAAACCCATGAGGGCTTTGGGCTTCTACAATTTAAAATAATTTTATCAACTATCAACTGTCCCCACCCCAACTCCTCCTAAGTTTTGCTGTTTTGTTAGGTTTGATGAAGACATTAATCTAACTAGATGTGTTTTCACCCTTCCCTAAACCAGAACACATAAGCTTCCAGAACACATGTTAACTAATCTGGACTGTATCCTCTCTGCAACAGGAGATCGCTTTCATCTCTTTATTACTAGAGAAGAAATAGCTTCACTTAGTCAGAAGGTAAGTTGGAGACCCAAAAGAAATCTTTAAACACTTTGAAACATTTTTTTAGGTAATTTCAGTTCAGTTTAGTCGCTCAGTTGCAACCCCATGGACTGCAGCATGCCAGGCCTCCCTATCCATTGCCAATTCCCAGAGTTTACTTAAACTCATGTCCGTTGAGTCAGTGATGCCATCCAGCCATCTCATCCTCTGTTGTTCCCTTCTCCTCCTGCCTTCAATCTTTCCTGGCATCAGGGTCTTTTCAAATAAGTCAGTTCTTTGCATCAGCTGGCCAAAGTATTGGAGTTTCAGCTTAGCACCAGTCCTTCCAATGAATATTCAGGACTGACTTCCTTTAGGATGGACTGTTTGGATCTCCTTGCAGTCCAAGGGACTCTCAAGAGTCTTGTCTAACACCAATTGAATCTAATTCAACCCCATTTGAGGATTTCAGCATCAAAAATATTGAATGATAACAATGCACCATACAAAAACCTTGTAAGGGAAAATTCCTGCTTTACAGATGAAGAAATGACAGTCTGCTATTTATAGCATTATAGTGAATAAATGACAGTACTGGTATTTAACCCCAGGCTCTCTCTCCCTCCACTCCTCTCCTGTCCAGATGCTATCCCAGATGGTAACACCTGGCCAGAGGTCACCGACTCGACTTCCCAGAGGCCCAGAGAAGAGCGCAGAGATGACAATATGCATCAGCAGGCTTTAGTCCCATACAGAATCTCAGGACTATCGTTTGCCTTTTCTGTTTTTCCCAAATCTCTCACCTGGCCAGAGGCTAATTTGCCTTGGATCCTCTTCTGCTGTCTGGTGTGCAGTGAGCTTAGCAGAGCAGATTCTGTCTGCAGGTGAGGCCAGTCATGAGTGGAGTGAATTCAGCTCAGGGGAGGCTGATAGCACCCCACCTGCCACAGTCCTAGGCCACGTCTTTACCTCCTTCAATCTGTGTCCGGTGTCTCTTTCTCAGTTGAATTCAAATGCTGGAGTGGAAGAGAGTGATGCTCTGTATCTAATTCCTCTGAAGCCCCACAGCCGTGGAGTCTCACTGGTTCCAGAGAATGGAGCTTCTGGCCTGCACCTGACGGCCTTCAGCTCCAGACTGTCCTCTCTCCCGTGACAGACCCTGTGTTTTGTGACCTGCTCTCTGGGTTCAGCTCCCAGCGACCTGTATGTGTCACAGCTGGCAGCCATGAAATCTGAAGGGCCAAGATCCACCCCCTCACCCCGATGTCATCACCAGCACCTAGCATGTAGGACAGTTACGGAGTCCAGGCTCATACTGCTCACTGCAAGACGGGCCAATAAATCGAGAGACGAGTTGTTGAGGCAAGAACAGCAACTTGACTCGGCAAGCCAGCAGATAGAGAAGATTGGTGGGCTTGTGCCCCCAGAGAACCATCTTGCTTGAGTTGGAATTCATGCTTCTTTTATACTTAAAGAAAAAAAGGAGGGTGTAAAGTCAGACACTTCCCAGTACCCATCAGCCTCTGGAGCGGATGTGCTAATTTCTTCTTCCTGCAGTCATTTCACAGGTGGCTTGGTCAGGATGCTAAACAACGGTATTTAGCTTAATGCTCATTATCTGGGAGGCAGAGTTCCCAGAGATGGCCCATTATGCTTATAGGCAACATCCCTTTTAGTGGTGAACTTGTAATAGAATACAAAGTTTTCCTCTATTACAGAATGTGCCCAATAAACACATTTTAGTGAAAGAATATAAAAGTTATATTTTATTCCCTTAAGTAGAAGTGTAATTTTTCTACTTGGGTATAGGTTTTAGAAGTGGCCCACCCATCAATAGTGAATCAGAAAGTGTTTGTTTCTGCTTCTTCTGAGCACAAACAAGCAAAAGATGTGTTTTCTGGCCCCAAGGATCTTACAATTTTGTTCATACATATTTTACAAATTTAATGCATAATCATTCATGAGAGTATATGATAAATGCCAAACAGTCACACATATAGGAAGGGCTATAAATCATCAAAAGGAGGGTTGTCTCTGTTGTATAAGGGAGCTTTGTGATAAGTGGACTTTGAAGGATGGGTGAGGTTTAAAGAGAGGAAGTGACGTGAAGATGATATTTAAATCAGCAGAGGTGTGATTAGAAAAGGAACAGGATGTGTTTAAGAATACAGAGTATGCTGGGCTGTTTGGAGAAAAAAATTTATTTAAGCAATAAGAAATAAAGTTGAAAAGGTAAGAGACATCTAGATTATACAGAACCGTGAGTGTAGTTCTTAGAAATTTAGATCTCATTTTATAAGAAATAAGTATGTATAGTTATGACCTTTAAAAATTGTGACTCACTATATTTTGTACGCTCATAATTTATATAACATTGTACAGCAACTATACTTTGATTAAAAAATAAATGACTAGGACTTCCCCAGTGGTCCAGTGGTTAAGAACTCATTTGCCAGTGAAGTTTGATTCTTGGTCTAGGAAGATTCAACATGCCTTGGGGCTACTCAGCCTGCCTGCCACAATTACTGAAACCTGTGTGCCCTAGCAATAATCTCAGATATGCAGATGACACCACCCTTATGGCAGAAAGTGAAAAGGAACTAAAGAGCCTCTTGATGAAAGTCAAAAAGGAGAGTGAAAAAGCTGGCTTAAAACTCAACATTCAAAAAATGAAGATCATGGCATCTGGTCCCATCACTTCATGGGAAATAGATGGGGAAACAGTGGAAACAGTGAGAGACTTTCTTTTCTTGGGCTCCAAAATCACTGCAGATGGTGACTACAGCCATGAAATTAAAAGCTGCTTGCTCCTTGGAAGAAAAGCTATGACCAACCTAGATAGCATATTAAGAGGAGAGACATTACTTGGCCAACAAAGGTCTGTTTAGTCAAAGCTATGGTTTTCCCAGTACTCATGTACGAGTGTGAGAGTTGGACCATAAAGAAGGCTGAGCACCATAGAACTGATGCTTTTGAACTGTAGTGTTGGAGAAGACTCTCCAAAGTCCCTTGGATTGCAAGGAGATCCAACCAGTCCATCCTAAAGGAAGTCAGTCCTGACTATTCATTGGAAGGACTGATGCTGAAGCTGAAACTCCAATACTTTGGCCATCTGATGCAAAGAATCGACTCATTGGAAAAGACCCTGATGATGGGAAAGATTGAAGGTGGGAGAGGAAGGGGATGACAAAGGATGTGATGGTTGGATGGCATCATCGACTCAATGAACCTGAGTTTGAGCAATCTCTGGGAGATGGTGAAGGACAAGGAAGCCTGGTGTGCTGCAGTTCATGGGGTCACAAAGAGACAGACTCGACTGAGTGACTGAACAACAACAATGTGCCTAGGCCCCGTGCTTCATGATAAGAGGAGACACTGAAATAAGAAGCCCTCACACTGCAGCTACAGAGTAGCTTGCCACAACTAAAGAAAACTGGAGTGCAACAATGAAGACCCAGCACAGTCAAAAATAAGAACAAATAAATAAAGAACTCTTTTAAAATGAGTGATAGAAAAAAAATAAGGTCTTCCCTGGTGGTTCAGTGGTTAAGACTTAGTGCTTCCAAAGGAGAGGGCCTGGGTTTGATCCCTGGTCAGGGAACTAAGATACTGAATACCACATGACACAGTCAAACAAGAATACAAAAACAAAAAGACGTGTACATTAGTTAAAATTACTTTGTGCATAATATACTAAATTCAAGCTAATTTAAAAGGCAAGAGGAATTTCTTTTGCAGAATTTGGAATATCTTGCACATGGTAATTACTTTGTATATAGCTTTTACACTGAATTGAAGTTTTAGAATAATATTCCTTTAAGATGAATGGGAAAATAAAGAGAAGAACAACAGATGTGATGAGAAAGAAAGAATGCCAGTGAGAACAGTTATTAGAGGACATTGAGCTCAATAAAAGAGAAACTCAGTTCAGTTCAGTCGCTCAGTCGTGTCCGACTCTTTGCAAACCCATGAATTGCAGCATGCCAGGCCTCCCTGTCTATCACCAACTCCCGGAGTTCACTCAAACTCAACATCCATTGAGTCGGTGATACCATCCAGCCATCTCATCCTCTGTCATCCCCTTCTCCTCCTGCCCTCAATCCCTCCTAGCATCAGAGTCTTTTCCAATGAGTCAACTCTTTGAATGAGATGGCCTAAGTACTGGAGTTTCAGCTTTAGCATCATTCCTTCCAAAAAACACCCAGCACTGATCTCCTATAGAATGGACTGATTGGATCTCCTTTAGAATGGACTGGTTGGATTCTCAGGAGTCTTCTCCAACACCACAGTTCAAAAGCATCAATTCCTTGGCACTCAGCTTTCTTCACAGTCCAACTCTCACATCTATACATGACCACTGGAAAAACTATAACCTTGACTAGATGGACCTTTGTTGGTAACGTAATGTCTCTGCTTTTGAATATGCTATCTAGGTTGGTCATAACTTTTATTCCAAGGAGCAAGCGTCTTTTAATTTCATGGCTGCAGTCACCATCTGCAGTGATCTTGGAGCCCAAGAAAAGAAAGTTTGACACTGTTTCCACTGTTTCCCCATCTATTTCCCATGAAGTGATGGGACCAGATGCCATGATCTTCATTTTTTGAATGTTGAGCTTTAAGCCAACTTTTTTACTCTCCTTTCACTTTCATCAAGAGGCTTTTTAGTTCCTCTTCACTTTCTGCCATAAGGGTGGTGTCATCTGCATATCTGAGGTGATTGATATTTCTCCTGGCAATCTTGATTCCAGCTTGTACTTCTTCCAGCCCTGCGTTTCTCATGATGTACTCTGCATATAAGTTAAATAAGCCATTCTAATCCGATAATCTTTTGCTCCATGTCTCGTTCTTTGGGCCTACCAGGTTCCTTTGTCCATGGGATTTCCTGGGGAAGAATACTGGAACAGTTTGCCATTTCTTCCTCCAGGGGATCTTCCTCATCCAGGGACTGAACCCAAGTCTCCTGTGTCCCTTGCATTGGCAGGTGGATTCTTTACCACTGAGCCACCTAGGAAGCCTTAGGATACCTTGATCATTCCCAAAAGGGATGCTTATGACACAGAGAACTGAATCTTTCTGACTACTTTCTCTCTTTCTTTTCTGCAACCAGGGATGGAAAGTTTCCTGTTAAAGGAGACTGAACCCAAGTCTCCTGTGTCCCTTGCATTGGCAGGTGGATTCTTTACCACTGAGCCACCTAGGAAGCCTTAGGATACCTTGATCATTCCCAAAAGGGATGCTTATGACACAGAGAACTGAATCTTTCTGACTACTTTCTCTCTTTCTTTTCTGCAACCAGGGATGGAAAGTTTCCTGTTAAAGGAAAACATTTTCACAAGAGGTAATTTTTCTTTTCCTTTCTACTTTGTATTATCATTAGGCACACAAACTACTGTAATCACATCTCCTTCTGCACAAAGTGGGACAAAGTCAAGTAATGCTATTTCTTAAAAATAATGATAATAATAAAAAACAGGAAAAAGAACAATTTACTGTATGATAGATAGTCCTAAGTTTTTAGAGTTTACTTTTCTTCATTGTTCATCTCAGTCTTGTTTTGAGAATTAATTCAGAGGGCAAACTCCACTCAGCTTGTTAATATTATAATAAGCAGCTGTGAAAGCAAGATTTGTTTTAAAAGCTGTGAGTATAGTTCAGACAAAATCAACATTACTTCATTTGTTCAAAGAAGATTTTAAAAAAAGACAAGTTAAAAGGAACACTAAGATCAGAGAGAAAGGCAGTCTGGGAAATGTAATTGAGCAAATATTCTCATATCTTTTTTTGTCTTTTAAGAAACAGTTATGAACTTTCATGACTTTGTAGGAAGAAAAACTTAGTGTAACATTAAACTGCAATTACTATTATTCCAACTTTATTTAGAAGCTCTTCATGTACATTTATAAACCTTACATTGTAATAAGTAAGGTACACCCCTAATATGTTCTATTTTGGGCTTTTTCATTTTTGGTTTTATATAAACATGTCCATGTACTGAGGTTAGCACACTTGTCATTCTAACATCCTATCATGTTGATATAACCCTTACATATTTGGTAATTGGAGAGTGAATGAGAGGGTGTTCATACCATTACAAGGCCTTTCTCCAACCGCAAATTGACTTCGTGTGTGTAGAACAGCCAAGTGGAGCAGTATAAACAAAGAGGAAGGAAAGTCATTATGTGAAGAATTTCATTATGGTTGTTATTTTCAGGAATAAGTTCTCAGTAACTTCTGCTTGTGAGGTTTTCTTTAACAATAATAATAAATCCAACAGAGGCAAGGTAATAATTCATTTCAGCATGTTAGAGGAATAGGCTTAAGAGACTTGTGGGCCAGTTACTAAGTTGTTGTCTATTAGGTGAAAATCACCCTTTCACACTCTGTGATGTTGAAGCTGAGACTTTGAAAACCACACTTCCATTTTGCCAGCAGCTCCAAGTCTGGCTCTGTCCACAGGGCCATTATGGGAAGCTTCAGCACTGGAAGGAAGAAAGAATTTGTTTCTTCCTAGTTGTTTCCTGGTGGCTTCCTATTTACTTCCTGTGTGGCTTTTGTCTACTGTGTGTGACTCCCTGTCTACTTCCTGTGTGACTTCTGTCTCCTGTGTGTGGATTCTTGTCTTCTTCCTGGTGTGTGTGTGTTTGCTCAGTCAAGTCCAACTCTGCAACTCCATGGACTATAACCCACCAGGCCCCTCTATCCATGGGATGTTACAGGCAAGAATACTGGAGTGGGTTGCCATTTCCTTCTCTAGGGGATCTTCCTGACCCAGGGATTGAACCCAGGTCTGCTTCCCACTGTGCCACCCGGGAAACCCTGAGATTTCCTGTCTATGTGCTCGCTCCTGTTTCTCACCCTGACTGCCAGGGTTCCTTCCTGAAGTATCTGAATCCAGATCAGAGCTGGGACTCAGAATTTTGAGGAAGAGCATGGGCTGACTGCTGTCTGTTTATGGAGTGGGTGAAGTGAGGCTGATCCTGTGAGCATCAGGAATAAAGTTGGATACTCGAGCCAACCATTACCACTGAGGTGAAAAGTCACCACAGGGGAAAACTATTAGAAGAGCAAGCAAAACTGAAGGATCGACTCCATCCTCTCTGTTTCTACCTTTCAGTCTCCTATCCAGCCTCCAATTGATAAAACTAACATGGCAAAGAAGAGATATTTTTCTTAGAGTCTCAGCCCCATTTCACAGAGCAGCGCAAAGAAAAGTCGATTTAGAGTGGAGAGACAACAGCTTACTAATTGGCACAAGTGCTTTACTAAATAGGAATGGTAAGGACTTCCCTGGTGGTCTGGTGGTTAAGACTCTGTGCTCCTAATGTCAAGAGCCCAGGTTTGATCCCTGGTCAGGGAACTAGATTCCACATGCCACAGCTAAAAAACCCCACATGCAGCAATAAAGATCATAGGCCTCAAGGGCCACAACAAAGAGCTGGTGCAGCTAAATTAAGTGAATAAATCATTATATTTTTTAAAAGGGGATGGTGATAGGCCATATCTTGGCTTTCTTCCTATATTTAAAAGAGGGATGATGCTATCCATTAAATATAAAGATAGAGGACAGGAAAAGGAGACGACAGGATGAGATGGTTGTATGGCATCACCAACTCAATGGACATGAGTTTGAGCAAGCTGTGGGAGATGGTGATAAACAGGGAAGTCTGGAGTGCTGTAGTCCATGGGGTCACAAAGAGTCAGACACGGCTGAGCGACATAACAACATAAGGACTACCAAGTAGTTCAGACATAAAGCTAAGATTCATGGCTGGACTATTATCAGCCTTAACTGATGAATGCAAAACCAGTAATCTCTGAAGGTTAACTCGCTCAACAAGGACTGGCAATGAGATGACCCTGGTGCCAGGCATGTGTCATCTAGCTACGTGGACCAACTGAAGGGCATGTACCTGCTTTCAGGGCCGAGAGCAATGTTAACAGGTGGGGAAAAATTGGCAAGCTAATATACTTGGCTGTAATATATATTGATGCTGCTGCTGCTAAGTCGTTTCAGTTATGTCTGACTCTGTGCAACCCCATAGACGGCAGCTCACCAGGCTCCCCCATCCCTGGGGTTCTCCAGGCAAGAGTACTGGAATGGGTTGCCATTTCCTTTTCCAGTCCATAAAAGTGAAAAGTGAAAGTGAAGTCGCTCAGTCGTGTCAACTCTTAGGGATCCCATGGACTGCAGCCTACCAGGCTCCTCCATCCATGGGATTTTCTAGGCAAGAGTACTGGAGTGAGGTGCCATTGCCTTCTCCAAATATATATTGACACATAATTAAATCTGATTAAGATATTATTCTGTACAAAGTGCAAGTGGCTGTGACTGACCAGCGCACTAAGCGCGAAGCTGAGAGGAGCTACCCCACGTCCGAGGTCAGGGGTAGAGGCAGAGTGGCAGGCTGCAACGGCGCAGGAACAGCCGAAAGGGGCTGTCCCGCGTCCAAGGTCAGGGGCAGTGGCTGGGAGGAGCTACCCCACGCCCGAGGCCAGGGGTGGCAGCCAGGAGGATTAAGCCCATGTCCAGGGAGCGATGGCTGCCTGGGCAAAGGAGGGCCTAGAGGAGCCATCCCATGTTGAAGGTCAGGAAGGGCAGCAGTGAG
>SJYC01075458.1:0-16810 GCA_006408675.1 Madoqua kirkii | reverse complement strand
CTCACTGGAAAAGACTTTGATGCTGGGAGGGATTAGGGGCAGGAGGAGAAGGGGACGACAGAGGATGAGATGGCTGGATGGCCTCACTGACTCAATGGACCTGAATCTGAGTGAACTCTGGGAGTTGCTGAGGGACAGGGAGGCCTGGCATGATGCAGTTCATGGGGTGGCAAAGAGTCGGACACAACTGAGGGACTGAACTGAACTGAAGATCCATTCAACTAGATGTAGTTGAATATCTTAAATTATGTTCTGAGTACGAGTATGTTCAATTTCTGACTTCTCTTGGAGTCAGTTCACTCTCCTCTTTCACTTTCATCAAGAAGCTCTTTAGTTCTTCTTCACTTTCTGTCTTAAGAGTGGTATTATCTGCATATCTGAGGTGATTGATATTTCTCCCAGCGGTCTTGATTCCAGCTTGTGCTTCTTTCAGCCTTCTGTTTCTCATGATGTACTTTGCATATAAGTTAAATAAGCAAGGTGACAGTATACAGGCTTAAAATACTCCTTTTCCTATTTGGAACCAGTCTATTGTTTCATGTCCAGTTCTAACTGTTGCTTCCTGACCTGCATATAGGTTTCTCATGAGGCAGGTCAGGTGGTCTGGTATTCCCATCTCTTTCAGAATTTTCCACAGTTTATTGTGATCCACACAGTCAAAGGCTTTGGCATAGTCAATAAAGCAGAAGCAGGTGTTTTTTCTGAAACTCCCTCGCTTCTTCCATGATCCAGTGGACCTTGGCAATTTGATCTCTGGTTCCTCTGCCTTTTCAAAAACCAGCTTGAACATCAGGGAGTTCATGGTTCATGTATTGCTGAAGCCTGGCTTGGAGAATTTTGAGCATTACTTTACTAGCATATGAGATGAGTGGAATTGTGCAGTAGTTTGAACATTCTTTGGCATTGCCTTTCTTTGAGATTGGAATAAAAACTGACCTTTTCCAGTCCTATGGACACTGCTGAGTTTTCCAAATTTGCTGGCATATTGAGTGCAACACTTTCACAGCATCACCTTTGAGGATTTGAAATAGCTCAACTGAAATTCCATCACCTCCACTAGCTTTGTTTGTAGTGATGCTTTCTAAGGCCCACTTGACTTCATATTCCAAGATGTCTGGCTGTAGATGGGTTGAGTGAGCACACCATTGTGATAATCTCGGTCATGAAGATCTTTTTTGTACAGTTCTTCTGTGTATTCTTGCCACCTCTTCTTAATATCTTCTGCTTCTATTAGGTCCTTACCATTTATTGAGCTCATCTTTGCATGAAATGTTCCCTTGGTATCTCTAATTTTCTTGAAGAGCTCTCTAGTCTTTCTCATTCTATTGTTTTCCTCTATTTCTTTACATTGATCGCTGAAGAAGGCTTTCTTATCTCTTCTTGCTATTTTTTTGGAACTCTGCATTCAAATGGGTATATCTCTCCTTTCCTCCTTTGCTTTTCAATTCTCTTCTTTTCATAGCTATTTGTAAGACCTCCTCAGACAGTCATTTTGCTTTTTTACATTTCTTTTTCTTGGGGATGGTCTCGATTCTTGTCTCTCGTACAATGTCATAAACCTCCATCCTTAGCTCATCAGGCACTCTGTCCATCAGATCTAGTCCCTTAAATCTATTTCTTACTTCCACTGTACAATCGTAAGGAATTTGATTGAGGTCATACCTGAATGGTCTAGTGGTTTTCCCCGCTTTCTTCAATTTAAGTGTGAATTTGGCAATAAGGAGTTCATGATCTGAGCCGGAGTCAGCTCCCGGTCTTGTTTTTGCTGAATGTTTAGAGTATAGCATAGAGGAAGGAAAAGGAAGATAATAACAAGTACTCCTAGAGAAGTACTAGAGAAGAGAGGGTGACCATGCAGGAAAGGACATTTAGCAACACCACATGCAAGGCTTTGGTTTGGGCAGAAATCCCCTGACCATGAGTTTGTTAATCTTCCTTTCCCTGGCAGTGGAATGGATTTCTTGATCAGCTTTGACCACTGAGAATATTTGCCTCTTACTTAAATAGCACACCTGAGAGGAGCATTATAAATAAAGAAGTACCTTTGGCTGGGAAAATGCACCTGAGGGTGTGTTTGTGAGTGTGTGTGTGTGTTTATGTGAACCCACGCCATACCCTTAGCAAAGCTGTTCCACTTTATAGCTGGGTCTGACAATAGCAACAGAAGCTGAGATTCTCCGTTAAAGCAAGCACGAGTCTCTTATCACCAGGACTGGATTATCTTTTCTGCTGAGAACTGTTTTTTTGGAGATAAATCCTGGAGAACCAGAGTGAGATGTCTGCCAGTTGCCTCTGGGGGAGAGTGGACTGTGAGCAGAGATAGTGGTTTAATCTCATTGACCTCAGCTCCTCCAAAGCCTACAAGTCTGTGGGCTGAACCGTGAGACAGGTAAGAGTATAGGCTCTGAAGTCAGACTGACCTGAGCTGAAATCTTGGCTCTTCCCAGTGTTGAGTTGTTACACAAGTTTCAACTGAATCTGTGTCCAAGTCTATAAATGGTAATAATAAGAGCGCTCACATCCAGTCATTTGTGATAGGAGCCCATAAAACACTTTGACATGGAAAACAAAAAAAGACCAAACAAGTTTTATGGTTGATGATTATTGTGGTGTTTATTAGGCTTTTTAGAAACTGAAGTAACAGCATTCAACCATGTTTTCATGGCTCCTCTTACTTAACTGTCTTGGCCCAAGATCAGTTAGCAAGTTTCTCCTCCTCTTAACAGTCAGTGTTGGCCTCAGCACACAGATGGGGCCTCGCAAGTTACAATAGCTGAGAACTCTGCCTCTCTCCAGCCTCAGGCTGCATCCCAACTCCAGCTGGCAAAAACGACAGAGGTGCAGGCAGATAGAAACCCCATACCTCATCCATGTACACAGAGAGCCCCAGTCCATCTGCCAGAATGCCCAGTGTTTTCTAATCAGGACATTAACTTTAGACACAGGAAATTAGCTGACACAGTTCTGAAAGGTAAATTAATTTCTCAGTCTAGCCCTCCACCCTCTAGAACAATGTCTCTGCTTCCTGTGTCCCTTGTGAAAACACCCCTCTCAAGAGCCACAAGTAAACAGGCTTTCATATCAGGAATATCTTCTCTAATAATTTCTTTTTAAAATTTATTTATTTTTTAATTGGAGGATAATTGCTTTATAGTATTGTGTAATTGCAGTGTCTGGTTTCTTGGGTACCAATATTATTGCTATGCTGGATCTTATTTCATTATCTAGGGTGGTTCATTCCGCTGGCATCCTATCATCTGTTCATATAATTTAGCCGTGTTCGGGTTCTCTCTGCGGGTGTGTTATCAGCCCCCACTGTGTCTTTGCCGCATTAGTTCTGTTCCAGACAACTCCCCCAATGTCTTGGGTTTCTCTGCAAACATTTATAGCACTAGGCAGACTCTCAGAGGTACAGAGCATTCTTTTGTAACAATCTTTCTTTTCTCTTTTTTCCCTTTTATAAAAGTAGTTGCTATCAATTCATTCAAGGCTGCTTTAAAGAGTTCTGTTGTTTCAGGAGCTATAGTTGTGTTGTCAGGGTTAATTTTCATGGATTCAAATATTTTTATTGAGGCTTTCTTCAGTAGATTTAGCTTCTTGTGGTTGTACCTTTTCTGGCAAATATTCTATCACTTCTCATAGCTAAAGGAGTATATTAATATAACATATCTGCCTCATTATGCTACACTATGGCTGATCAATGTTTGCTCTAGTTCAGTGTATTTAAACAAGGCAGATCCGGTTTCCTTATCCAGGCAGCAAAGCACTGATTTTATTATAAATAGTTTTTTGTCTAATTTCATCTTGACCTTGGCAACATTTCCTTATGGTTCACTTGCTCAACTTTCTAGCGATATTAGAAAAAGAATTTAAAGAATGTTACAGCATTCACTGGAAACAGTCACTGTTGCCATCATTTGGAATTCTTTGCCACAAAGAGATCTGAAGCAAAGAGTAGGTGACAAAAGGGACAGGATGTTGACAAGGGAATCCATGTTTCAGGGGGGATGCCACGGCTGGATGGTTCCTGGGTGTCCCTCAACGTGAAGATTCCGTGTTCTCCGCGGTCCACGCCCTAGACCCGCTACTCTGCAGCGCTGCAGCGTGCTCCTCTGTGCTGATGGTGTGACACCATGGTGGTGCTACTCCTAAGCAAATACCTGCAAGGCAGCAGGACCAAATGAGGAAACACCAGTTGTTAGTTTATGATAATCTTAGGAGCCAAACCAAACCTACTCTAATATTTTTACTCCTTTGAAAGCAAACAAAAAGGCCCACGTGTGCTGGCACCGCTCTCACTTCACGGCACATCGCCTTACTCCAACCTCTGCTGCTAAGCAGGCTTTGCTCCTGCTTAACCAGCCTCGCACAGGTGCGGGCTGGCCAGCCTCCCCTGAGCCCCACTCCTGTCACTGACCCCTGCCCGGCCCCTCCCTTTGGAGGAAATCGTGACCCTCTCTGCACTCAGGCAACCTTGACTCATGAGCGCAGGAGCTGGGCACGCCATTGGACCAGGTGTGGGTAGGGCCAGGGACGAAGCCCCATATAGCCCCACAGCGCATCCTTTCCAGGCTCCTGTGATCCTCAGGGGCGGTGACCCCCAAGCTGGTCACCTCCAGTGGGAGCTCTTGAGGAAACAGAAACAGAATCTTCTCCCAGTTCACAAATCCTCTCCACGTTGGTGGCAGAAAAAGAAAACATTCTTATTATTGAACAAGCCTTGAACTAGAATGTGAGGTGCCTCAGAGGCAATTGACCCGCTGAAAAAATGCAGAGACAGAAGGAATCTCTCCACCTCCCACGCCAAGCAGAAAGAGCCCCTTCCGGGCATGTTCTCAAGGTAAACACTAACTAGTCCTGCAGCTCAGTGATCTGACAGTACCACTGGTCACACAGAGTTCACCTCAACTTTACCTGTAGGCGAGTTATCCAGTGGAAAACTGACTTCCATCTGTATGACAGCAGGTCATTTTGCAAACTGGGGCAAAGCACTCCCCAAAGTGAGGCTCCTCCCTTCCCCCACCCCAGGAACTGGAAGGGAGGGGAACTTCCTCTTTTGTTTCCCCCCAGATTCCACCTTTACTTATTTGTTTGGTTGGTTGGCTTTTTAATTTTCCAAATGATTTTTTCTTACCTTTTTTGGAGACATTTCATTTCTTGAAGTAGAGGTAATAGGAAACCACTTCTTTTGATGCCTGAATTTCAAAAAGGTGGTTCTCAAAATGTTTGCCTTTTAAGAGATGTCTCTCAGGTTCTTGAGAAAGCATTCCTGAGTCAAAAAGCTTTAAAAAATTTTTAAAAGACGCAAAACAAGGTCAGCTAACAAAAGACTAATGTATTCAAAGGAATACATTTTAAAGAGTTGAGAAAGTACATCCTTGTTTTCTAAACTAAATACTCTGAGAAAAAGGAGAGGAGAGAAATCTCCCCTTTGCAGCAGGGAGAGTTAGGACTCTTAGTTTCTGTTTATCCTTGCATAGCCAAAACAATGGGGCTTCTCATTGCCCAGTGGGGCCAGACAGACAGCTGGCTCAGCAGCAAAGAATCTGCCTGCAATGCAGGAGACCTGGGTTTGATCCCTAGGTCAGGAAGATCCCCTGGAGAAGGAAATTGCAACCCACTCCAGTATTCTCACCTGGGAAATCCCATGGACAGAGGAGACTTGTGGGCTCCAGTCCAGGGGATGGCAAAGAGTCAGACATGATGGAAGAGACTGAACACACACACACACACACACACACACACACACACACACGCACACACACAAAGCAATGATGCATCTGTACTGGCTTTCCTTCTTTTCTCACTCACTGCTTCCTGGGGTCACTTAAATATCCATCTCCCTGGAAAGCCTGCTTAGTGAGGAGTCCCAGATAGGGTGCTTGTAACAAAGGCACTCCATAACAAAGCATCATAATTAAAATTAAAAGGCAAAAAAAGGGGGGGAGATATTTATTACAAAAGAGAGAAATAATATTCTAATATACTAAAAAATGTGCAAATTAATAAAAATACTAAACCCTCCCACAAATTTAAATTAGAAACCTTTTCCTCATCATTATTAAACACTTTTAAAATGTAATATTCTTACTCAAATGTAAGACGCTTTCATGACATGCTGTACCACTATGTTATGAGTCATTGAGAAAGGAAAAATGCAACCTATTCAACTAGAACCCTTTTTTTTCCCACTTTCATGTCTAATTTTATTTAATATAAAATAAAAATGAGAGCCTCAAACCTGGAATAGGAACTTCTGAAATGTGAATTTCTGATATTTTTGAGTCAGATTTGGAATTCAAATTTAGAGTCTCTCCTCTAAGATTTTAATTATTGCAAGATTTGCCCTAGTCTGAATGACACTTTATATTATAATTTTCACATCAATGAGCACTGAGTCAACAAAACCAAACCAAATGTAAATTAAACACTGACTACTATAATCCTTTAATGGACTGAGTACCAGCAATATGCAAGTTTTGTTTTCATTTTTGTTACTTAATAAACTTATTTTAGAATAGGCTTATATTTACAGAAAAATTGTGAAGATTGTATAGAGTTTTCATGCACCCAGTACCTAATTCCCCCTTTTTTAACATCTTTCATTAGTCACATATGTTGTCACAATTACTGGGTCAATACTAACATACTATTAATTAATAATAGGAAACTAAGATCATGGCACCCAGTCCCATCACTTCATGACAAATAGATGTAGAAACAATGGAAACACTGACAGGCTTTATTTTGGGGGGCCCCAAAATCACTGCAGATGGTGACTGCCTCCATGAAATTAAAAGATGCTTGCTCCTTGGAAGAAAAGCTATGAACAACCTAAACAGCATATTAAAAAGCAGAGACATTACTTTGCCAACAAAAGTCCATATAGTCAAAAGATATCATTTTTCCAGTAGTCAGGTATGGATGTGAGAGCTGGACTATAAAGAAAGCTGAGCGCCGAAGAATTGGTGCTTTTAAACTGAGGTGTTGGAGAAGACTCTTGAGAGTCCCTTGGACAGCAAAGAAATCCAACCAGTCCATCCTAAAGGAAATCAGTCTTGAATATTCATTGAAAGGACTGATGCTGAAGCTGAAGCTCTAATACTTTGGCCACCTGATGCAAAGAACTGACTCATTAGAAAAGACTCTGATGCTGGGAAAGATTGAGGGCAGGAGGAGAAGGGGGCAACAGAGGATGAGGTGGTTGGAGGGCATCACCAACTCAATGGACATGAGTAAATTCCAGGAGTTGGTGATGGACAGGGAGGTCTGGCGTGCTGTAGGTCATAAGAGTCAAACATGACTAAGTGACTGAACTGAACTGAATTAATAATATTAACTAAAATCCCAAACTGGAGTCAGATTTTCTTATCTTTTTCCTAACATCCCAATCTCTTCCAGGAGCCCATCCAAGATACCACATTATATTTAGTTATCCTGTCTCCCAAGGTTCCTTTTTTCTGTGACAGTTTCTCAGACTTTCCTTGTGTTGGAAGACCTGGACAGTTTTAAGGTCAGGCATTGTTATAAAGTCTCTTGAGTGGGATTTGTCTGGCATTTTCCTCATTATAATACTGGGTTTTTAGGTTTGAAGGAGGAAAGACATAAAAAATAAAGTTCCATTTCCATCACATCATATCAAAGGGACTGACCATGAATAAAGATTTATCATGGTTGACGTCGACCTTGATCACCCAGCTGAAGTAGTGTCTGTTAGATTTCTCACTGTAAAGTCATTCTTACCCCTTTGTCCACAGTGTCCTCTTTGGGAGGAAGTCACTTTGCTCAGCCTACACTTAAGGAGTGGGAGGTTACGCTCCACTTCCTAAAGGGCAGAGTGTCTACATCAAACACTTGGAATTCTTATGCACAACAGATCTGTCTTTTCTCCCTCATGTATTCATTTATTCAGTCATTTTTTATATCAGTTTGGACTCATGAGTACTTACTTTATACTTTGGGTTCCAGGTGATTTTATTGTCTTGCTCAAATCATTTCCACTTTGAATTCTGGATGCTCTTTCAGTTGCCTCCTTTGTTCCTGTGACATTCCTTAATCAATGTGGGCTTTGATTTTGTTTTGTTGGTTTTTTTTTTTCTAACACACCCTCATCTTCTGCCACTACAAGATGCTATAGGTATGTCAACTCTATGTCAATAAAACTGAAGGGGGAAAACATGATGTATTCTTTTTAAGTATGTCAGCATAAAGTGTTCTCCCTCTGCCAAAAAGATTTCCATAGTCTAGTCCAAAAAAAGTACTATGGCTCATCAAAATATAATCTACTTAATGGTTTTCCTAGGTCTAAAAATAAAATCAATCGTAACTGACTTTTAAGGAAGAAGTAGTATTAGCATGCTTTATCAGCATACATTAAACTGACTTAAATTTCTTCACAACATGCGTGTTTGCAAAGTCACTTCAATCATGTCAGATACTTTGAGACCCCATGAGCTGTAGCTTACAGGATCCTCTGTTCCATGGGATTTTCCAAGCAAGAATACTGGAATGGGTTGCTGTGCCCTCCTCCAGGGGATCTTCCTGACCCAGGGATGGAACCCAGGTCTCTTACATCTGCTGTGCTGGCAGACAGGTTCTTTCCCACTAGCTCCACCTGGGAAGCCCTCTTCATAACATAGTTTACCTTAAACTCTTACTTGCTAGATCTAAGGTATGAGTATAAGCTAAGCTGCTGTAACAAAAAGATTCTGAAATGCTGTGGCTTTAAAAAGTTAAAAGTTAATTTCTTCTTCAAGAACAGTCCAGCAGTGAAGTCCAGGATGAGTGAGGTAGCGCTGCCCTGTGGAGTCATTCAGTGACCTGGGTCCCATTCCTCTGAGTCACTTTCAGCATCCGCCTCCTCCCAGGGCTTCTTCTCATAGCACGGTTGAGCTGATTCACCTCTGCCCATACTCATGTTTTGGCTCACAGGAAGGAGGAAAGAGAAGCTCAAGGTCACACAGCGTTGTGTCTAAGTATTTAGATCACCCCTGTTCACACAGCTCTGCAAGGAGCCTGGGAACTATAGTAACTACTTGGGTATCTCTGTGCCCTGCTGACACTCTTAGAGCTTCAGTCCCTAAACAGAAGAAAGGAGGATGGGTGCAGTGTCCATTAGCCATCCCAGGTACACGGCTGTCATCCTGAGGTCTAATGTTGTTCAGTTGCCAAGTTGTGTCTGACTGTTTGCGACCCATGGACAGCAGCATGCCTGGCTTCCCTGTCCTTCGCTATCTCCCAGGGTTTGCTCAAATTCATGTCCGTTGAGTCAGTGATGCCATCCAACCATCTGAGATCTAATACCAGTTCCCCACAGTGAACTCCGCGGTCACAGCCCTTCATGTTCAGTTCTTTCTGGCACGTGCCCCATGTCATCTCTCCCTATCCAGTTGCCCTGTAGTCCCTGCTTCTCACCTGCCCTTCCCAGTCTCAAAGAATCTGACTCACTAAGCAGAGACCAGTGAGTCTGGTTTCTTAACTCCTTAAATCCCCAAACTCTGAGTCCTTTTTCTTGGACAATACAGCTAAATTCCTTTAGGGCACAGAACTTCCAAACACAAAAGTCTGGAATGAATGGTCTCCAGGGTATCCTGCTCACGTCTGGAATCTTCCCTCCTTCAGACATGAAAAACCAGCAAACCTGTGGCTCTTCCTCTGAGGGGAAGGAGAGCTTGGGCTTCCCGAAGATGGGAGAAATATTTCACTTTAAGTCCTTCCAGTGGGTTCACAGCACTGAAAACAAATTGTGGGGCAAATATCAATAGATCTCCATCCTACATTAAATCATAAATAAATCTCTATGCTACCCATGTATTATGGGGCTGAATTATGTCTCCCTAAAATTCATGTTTGAAGTCCTACCCGCCAGGACCTCACAATGTGAACTTACTTGGAAACAGGGTCTTTAAAGAGAGAATTAAGTTAGGACTTCCCTGGTGATCCAGTGGTAAAGAATTCTCCTGCCAATGCAGGGGACACAAGTTTGATCCCTGATCTGGGAAGATTCCACTTACCTCAGGAAAACTAAGCCTACAAGCCACGGCTACTGAGCCTATTGCTACAACTACTGAAGCCCGAATGCTCTAGAACCATGCTCCACAACAAGAGAGTCACTGCAATGAGAAGCCTGTGGACTACAGCTAGAGAAAGCCCGGGAGCAGCCACAAAGCCCTAGTGCAGCCAAAAATACATAAATGAATAAATGTTTAAAAAAGAGAAATAACTAAGTTAAAATGAGGTCATTAGGATGGGCCCTAATCTGATATGACTGGTATCTTTATAAGAAGAGATTAAGACACAGACACGTACAGAAGGAAGACCATGTGAAAACAAGGAGAAGACAAAACTCTGCAAGCCAAGAAGATAGGCCTTACAAGGAACCAACCCTGCCCGCAGGACATCTTCCTTGTTCTTGGAGGCCTAGCCCCCAGTATTGTGAGAAAATACATTTCTGCTGTTTAAGCCAGTCTGTGGTTTGTTGGTGTGGCAGCCTGAGCAAACCAGCTAATTAATAAACGTGATTTCTGAGCAGAAGGCAGGTATTGTAGCAGCAGATTTAGAACCATTTGCTGATTTGTAATTATAGATTAGTAACAGTAGGATTTAGCTTAAAAAGTAGGGACTCAAGTCTGGGCATCTGAATTTTAATTCTTTTAATTTCTTCATCATGTATCCGGCCTGGTACCTGGCCAAGTAACTTCTCCAGACTTGGATTGCTTATTTATTACACAATGAAAGGCTTCGAACTGATCGCCTTCAAGCAGTCAGTTTCTGAGTACATGCTTGATAAAACTGTTAGAAACCCCCAACTGAGTCACTCTATTCCAGCTTTTACAAAATGTGCCTTATGCAACACTGGAACTTAGAGATAACAGATACTTCTATAAAAAGAGATCAAATAAGTTTGGGAAACTCTGTATTTTATATCCCACTTTTGGAAAGACGTAAGGCCCATTAGCATCTTAAAGGATCTTTCAAAAAGTCCTACAGGAAAGAAAACTGTTGGTTTTGTGGAAGCCTAGGCCCTCTTTTCAAGCTTGCAACCTTTATAAACATCCTGAGGGGCTAATATTCCACAACTCTTGCTTGGACAGTGCTGAGCTATCATGTACCTATGTTAAAATTCTCTTGACACTTGTTAAACCATAGAGAGGTTTTTCAGCAGTACTGCATAGGAGGTTAATTTATTAAACTTGCCTGGTGGCTCAGCAGTAAAGAATCTGCCTGCAATGTGGGAAACCTGGGTTTGATCCCTGTGTTGGGAAGATCCCTGGAGAAAAGAATGGTAACCCACTCTAGTATTCTTGCCTGGAGAATCCCATGGGACAGAGGGGCCTGGTGGGCTACAGCCCATGGGGGTAGCGTAGAGTCAGACATGACTGAGCAACCAACACACTTTGAACTCATTACAACAGGGGAGAAAGATAGGGCTGAATTCCAGATACAGCAAGGATAAGTCTTCTTATAGGCAAGGGACAGAATGAGAGGGTCAGTGGATGCAAAATTACTGACAAGGGACATCAAGACTTGGTGGGGGAGGAGAAGAGGAGGAGCCTTGACAAACTGGCCGAGCAGGACTCTTGATGAAGTCAGGCCAGGGTGATCAGATAATAAGAAGGGGGAGAGGGAGGAATTTGGTCAAATATCAGAGATGGGAGGATGATTACTAAAACAACTTAGCAAGATTCTTGCTAAAACTGGACTCTGCAGGCTTAATAAAAAAAAAAAAATTCCTCAGTCACATCCATCTCTTTGCAACCCCATGGACTATAAGCCTGCCAGGCTCCTCTGTCCATGGGATTCTCCAGGCAAGAATACTGGAGTAGGTTCCCATTCTCTTTTCCAGAGGATCTTCCTGACCCAGGGATTGAACCCGGATCTCCTGCATTGGAGGCAGATTCTTTACCATCCGAGCCACCAGGGAAACTCAGGCTAAAGGCAAGCCCTAGTCAAAAAGAGGGCTCACCGGAGACTGACTCAGTTTTGGTTGTCACTGGGTCCATCTGTGACAATTAATCACAAGAAGCTGCCACGAGATCTTTATCACTCAATCTTCCTTTATTTTTTCAGTGAATAATTTCAGATAGTCTCGTTTTCCAAGAGGAGAAAAAGATGGGAATCTAGTAATAGGACTTGGCTATGCTGGTTTCAGTCTAATTTTTGTACAGAATCTACTGTGAGCAGAGTGTGCCTGAAGTCGGCTGGCACAAAAGCTTGTCTTGACGGTACTGTCCAGCAGCTCTGTCCTGGGACCTGACGGTGCCGGGCGCTTGTTCCCCACACAGAAATCCACCAGGCGGTTTCCCATGACCCAGGGGAGATCAACAGCATGGGAGCCCCGGGGCCAACAGTGGCCAAGAAAAGTCCGAAGACTATTTCAGTCCACAGTGTTAGCGCTTCTGGTCCCTTCTCTGTCTGTCACCTCACTTTCTTCACAGCAGCTGGAGGACAATTCCATGGCGGGGTGGCAGCACCCTGCTTCACTGAAACAGGGAGCTGTGTGAAGTGAGAAAGACTGTGTTCACGCAAAATGTAGCAAGAACAGTGGTGGTGTTTTTCCCGCACTAGACTTCACTGTTTGTCAGGAAGCTATCTGTGACGAAGGCTTAAAACCCAACCCGAATGAGATGAGGTTATACAAACACCTCCTTTGCACCTACCTATATCCCTGGGACTAAAACTGAACGTTAAGAAAATTAAATAATGATGGAAGTGAATAGATGTAAGAACCGCCTGGCTCAGTGACTTCACATCCTACTGGATTAGGGTCAGTTGAGGAGCTTGACTAAGAACTGCCCCCGAAATTCTGACTCAGTTGATCTAAGGAGGAGAGGGACGGAGGCTCTGAGCTTTTAAAAGAAAACACATGTTAAAATCTCCCCCAGGTGACTTTAATGTCTAACTGGGGTTGAGACTAGCGATCTATTTTAGCCTCCTTAAACTTTATGGGTCAAGAAACTGAGGGCCAGAGAAGGGAAGTAACTTGTGAAAGGTCACACAGCTAAATAATGACAAAGACCCCTCACCCCGCCCCAAAAAATAAAACTGGTATTATGCAGCACTGCAGGTTTTAAGAAGTTTACTTAACTTCACCTGGTAATCGCAGTTGGCACACATCTTCACTTATGGTCTTATAAACAAGGTAAAAAATCTGCAGACTTCTGATTCGTGTTCATTCACTCATGATTTGGATGTGCTGATTATAAGAATGTAAAGTTGGCGAGGAGTAACTGGGAAAAAAATATTTCAGTCCTTGTGTTTAAATGTTTCTAGTTATTTATCATTGTGTCATGTATTACATGCATCACATCCAATATATATAGCATCGCAATATCATTATCTGAAGATAACTGACGCTAGGCAGAAAGTGTTAGTTGTTCAGTCGTGTCCAACTCTACGACCCCATGAACTGTATAACCAACAGGCTCCTGTGTCCATGGGATTCTCCAAGCAAAAATACTAAAGTGGGTAGCCATTCCTTTCTCCAGGGAATCTTCCCGACCCAGGGATCAAACCCACGTCTCTTGCATTGCCGGTGGATTCTTTACCAACTGAGCTACCATAAAATAGAAACTAAATTTTTACAGAAAACCGTGAAAAAGGTTAAGACTTTATTTTGAAAAATGAAAGCATACTTAATACTTATAATTACCATGACGAGCTACCTCTTAGAATGAACAAAAACAAGAACTAAATGTTGATGGCTTTTAGTGGCATCACTTTGCCATATAATCAACCAAGCCCTTCACTTCCCATTCAACTTTCAAAAGATGATCTTAAAGAGAGGCACTTTGGCAAAAACACTTCAGAGCTTCATGAATTCCCCAAGGTGTAAAAGGGTTCTCTTAATCCTTTGTTATTCAAATCCCCCTCCTTTCAAGCAGTGTTCTTGTGTTTTTACTTGTTCCCTGTTCTTCATTGGGTACCAGCTGTTCTCCAGTCTCAGATCACCAACTTCATCAAAATCCAACATCTTTTGAAAATTTGACAATATCACTTCACAAACAGCTTGCATGGGATTTGCATTATATTTCCATGTGCAATTACAATTTGTGAGAGATTGATGAAGACACAGCCGGAGTGATCAGGGATAGTTATGCTCGTATCAAGGAGGAGTGACATTTGAATGGAGACTGATTTTACAAGTTGTCAGTTGTTTAGTGATTACGTCCTGGTAGAACAAGTCTTCACACAGTTATTTAAAACTATGGACACTTGGATACTAACCACTCAGCTAAGTTGAACACCCTGTGCTACTTGGCAATACCAGTAGATCAACATGGCCTCTATGGAGATGGAAATTACCTTCTTAGCAGGCAGGAAAAGCAAGCTTTGCAATCCATCCATGTGGTAGCTCTTCTCTGCCTAGGACACCTCTCTTAGCTTTTTATGGTAACAGATCCCACCCCCTGATTACAGTGGGTAGATTTGACCGTTCTGGGTCAATTATTGTAGCCTATGCTTTGAGATTGGTAAGTGCAGCAGTCCTCAACTTTTTTGGCACCAGGGACCAGTTTTGTGGAAGACCATTCTTCCCCGGGGGTCAGGGGCCCGAGATGGTTTGTTGATGATTCACTGTTGTGCACTTGATTTCTGTTACTACTTCAGCTCCACCTCAGCAGCAGGCATTAGCTCCCAGAGGCTGAGGACCCCTGGATAAGGGGGTCTTCCTTCCTACATAATGAAACCCCCATTCTAGACTAGGGGTTTCTCAGCTGGCCTTGTGTCCAGCAGTGTGGTCCATATAGACCCAGTGCAGCCCTGGCCTTCTGGAACCTGGGTTTGGTGATCACAGCTCTGAAGATGGGAAGATGATGGGAGTGGCCTCTCTTCTGCCTTAAGAGAGAAAGATTGAAGGCAAAAGGAGAAGCAGATGGCAGAGGATCAGGTGGTTGTATGGCATCACTGGCTCAGTGGACATGAATGTGAGCAAACTCCGGGAGACAGTGAAGGACAGAGGAGACTGGTGTGCTGCCGTCCATGGGGCTGCAAAGAATCAGACACAACTGAGCACCTGAACAACAGCAACAACTCTGCCTTGTCGACTTGACTTCTGCAGGAAAGACTTGATTTCTGCGGGTGTCATCTCAGTCAGATTTATCCACTGGTTGGCACACTGGTGACAGCTGTTTGATGCCTAGATGTTCTCCTTGTTCTGTGCTGTTACTACAGGAGGTCAAGCAGCATCTTCCCAAGGAAAAGGAGGTGAGAGGGAGTCTCCTTGAGGATAGAAAAGAGAGGCTCAAATACCCAAGCTCCCTGGCTATACGTTAAAGTGAAAGTTGCTCAGTCATGTCCGACTCTTTGCAACCACACGGTCTATCTAGTCCATGGTATTCTCCAGGCCAGAATACTGGAGTGGGTAGCTGTTCCCTTCTCCAGGGGATCTTCTCAACCTAGAGATCAAACCCAGGTCTCCCACTTTGCAGGCGGATTCTTTACCAGCTGAGTCATGAGGGAAGCTCAAGAATACTGGAATGGGTAGCCTATCCCTTCTCCAGGGAATCTTCTCAACCCAGGAATCAAACCGGGGTCTCCTGCATTGCAGGCAGGTTCTTTACCAACTGAACTACCAGAGAAGCCTGTTCGTTAAAGGGACAAAACAAAGACATTGTGGTCCTTGCTCCTCAGCTCAGAATGAACTGAGGCTGCAGCTGTTTTGTTGCCTGAAACGGGGTTTTGTAGGAAGCCTTCTTCAGCGATCAATGCAAAGAAATAGAGGAAAACAACAGAATGGGAAAGACTAGATATCTCTTCAAGAAAATTAGAGATACCAAGGGAACATGTCATACAAAGATGGGCTCGATAAAGGACAGGAATGGTATGGACCTAACAGAAGCAAAAGATATTAAGAAGAGGTGGCAAGAATACACAGAACTGTACAAAAAAGATCTTCATGACCCAGATAGTCATGATGATGTGATCACTAATCTAGAACCAGACATCTTGGAATGTGAAGTCAAATGGGCCTTAGAAAGCATCACTACGAACAAAGCTAGTGGAGGTGATGCAATTCCAATTGAGCTGTTTCAAATCCTGAAAGATGATGCTGTGAAAGTGCTGCACTCAATATGCCAGCAAATTTGGAAAACTCAGCAGTGGCCACAGGACTGGAAAAGGTCCGTTTTCATTCCAATTCCAAAGAAAGGTAATGCGAAAGAATGCTCAAACTACTGCACAATTGCACTCATCTCACATGCTAGTAAAGTAATGCTCAAAATTCTCCAAGCCAGGCTTCAGCAATACATGAACTGTGAACTCCCTGATGTTCAAGCTGGTTTTTGAAAAGACAGAGGAACCAGAAATCAAATTGCCAACATCTGCTGAATTATGGAAAAAGCAAGAGAGTTCCAAAAAAACATCTATTTCTGCTTTATTGACTATGCCAAAGCCTTTTACTGTGTGGATCACAATCAACTGTGGAAAATTCTGAAAGAGATAAGATGGGAATACCAGACAATCTGACCTGCCTCTTGAGAAACCTGTATGCAGGTCACGAAGCAACAGTTAGAACTGGACATGGAACAACAGACTGGTTCCAAATAGGAAAAGGAGTCCATCAAGGCTGTATATTGTCACCCTGCTTATTTAACTTCTATGCAGAGTACATCATGAGAAATGCTGGGCTGGAAGAAACACAAACTGGAATCAAGATTGCTGGGAGAAATATCAATAACCTCAGATATGCAGATGATACCACCCTTATGGCAGAATGTGAAGAGGAACTAAAAAGCCTCTTGATGAAAGTGAAAGAGGAGAGTGAAAAAGTTGGCCTAAAGCTCAACATTCAGAAGACGAAGATCATGGCATC
>SJYC01075457.1:0-21015 GCA_006408675.1 Madoqua kirkii | reverse complement strand
TTCTGGGTGATAGGTGGGGGGGGGGGGTGCGGGGGGGTAGGGGCAGGGTGCATGGGCAGGCAGACAGTCAGACAGTCTCTAAAGTGAGGTCCAGTCATGCAGGGGTTGTGAATTAAAGCCACGTCCTCCCCATGAGAATGGCAAAGGCATGCTGCTTTTCCCTGGTGGGTCCTCATGCCGGGCAATGATACTATCAGGTGGTCAACCCTTGGTTTCTAGAACACCTGCATTTATGTCTGTGTAGTCTTCCTCCCTTTATCACAATCTCCATACATTTTTAAATTAACACTGCTGCTGCTTAGTTGCTTCAGTCATGTCTGATTCTGTGTGAGACTCTATGGACTGTACTCTGCCAGGCTCTTCTGTCCATGGAATTCTCTAGGCAAGAGTACTAGAGTAGGTTGCCATGCCCTCCTCCAGGGGATCTCTCTGACCCAGGGATCAAACCCAGGTCTCCTGTATTGCAGGCAGATTTTTTACCACTGAGTCACAAGGGAAGCCCAAATTAACACTTTCACCTCTCTTAACAACGTACATGGTCACCAATCACATCGCCATCACTTTGTGACATCCACTCAGTGAGGTTTAGCTCACAGGAAAGGAGAAGCTTCCCTGTTTCAAGGTGTTGGATCTGAGTTCAGGAATCCTTGCAGGAGAATCCATTTTGGCTCTGCTGGGCCACCATGCTGTGTGCAATGACCTCCAGGTAGCCCACTAGAGAGTCAAGGTTATGAGAAGCACATGAAAAATGATGCCTTTCATCTTTTTCCCTTTCAGAAAGACAGATACTTACTGCCAGCAGGTTCTACCAACCTTCACCCTATTAACCTGGCATCATAAAATGAAATCCGCAGTGTAAGCTAGTTCAGCCAGCAAGTTCAGCAAGGGTCTGAAATTCAAGGCTGTATGATGGTTACCTCACACCAGCACTGCTTTCAAAAGTCCTCTCTCATTTGGGAAACTCTCCAAAGGTTGTGAGTCCCATTTTCCACTGCGACACGTTAAAAATCATCACGGGTAAATTGTTCCACAGATAGTTTTGGGTTTACGCCAAAGCAATTTCCTGTGAATTGAACAAAATTGTTCTTGTAGGATTGAAAAGCCTATATTTGATTGTGGCGAGGGGGGAAAGATCTAGAAATTATTCTTTCCAACCTGGGTTGTGTGGAGGTGGTGCTATTGGCGATGCGACCTCAGTTATCTTGATCCGTAGAAACAGTATCCAATTGGCTTCCACAACCATATTTCAGAAAACAGTTCTGTGGAACAGTTTGCCCCATGAGTTGAACCTTCAAAGCTCTGAGAGAAATTCAAAAGCTGTTCCTTTCTCTTGAAGTACACCAGTTAATTGCCTACCAGATGGCCTCTGAAGACTCTGGTATTGAAACTGCACCTATAAACAGTGAAATGTTAACAACATAAGTAGCCAACTTGGAAGGGTCTGTGCCCTAATAGGCTAGGAATGTTATGTGAGTGCCCCCAGTTATTCAGTCATTATTAATTAGGACATAGAAAGATTGAAGATGAAATAGCCAGCCTTCAGAAGAGTCACACCCTGAAAGGGAGCACCCTTGGGTGCTCCAACTGACTGCTGGGTTTGAGAATGAGGAGGTGGCTAGTGCTTACTCATGACTAAGTGGCTGGCCAGATGCTGCAAGGGCTTCACCTCCTTCTCCCATCCTCTTAGAAAAGCAAAAGATTTGCCTTGCTGAGAATGAAGGCAGGATATACTTGTATATATGGAAATAGAAATCAGAAGTAAGCTAGAGAAAAGGAAATGATGAAACTCTCACAAGTTCAAAGCCAGGAGTGTGTGGAGTCAGAATCATTGCTCAGCACTGGATGACCAATGGGCCCCTTCAAAGCAGGCAAGTGTCATTGAAAATGAATTCTTGGAAGAGTCGATCATAACTTAACACAAAAGTACTTCTGGAGGTTCAGTTAGGTCACGGGATAGACTTTTGAGAATTACAATGAAATACTTTTCAAATTTAGAAATTCACATCCAAAGAAAATGAAAACGCTAATTTGAAAAGATCCATGCACCCTGATGCTCATTGTAGGATTTTTACAATAACCAAGATATGGAAGCAACGTATATACTCACTGGTAGGAAAATGGATAAAGAAGATGGGAGATTATATAGGCACACAATAGAATGTTACTTAGGCATTAAAAAAATAAAAGGTGAAATCTTGCCATTTTTGACAACACAGATGGACCTAGAAGGTATCAGATTAAGTGAATAAACCAGAGAGAGAACGATAAATAATGCATGATTTCACTTACATGTAGACTATAAAGAGCAAAGCAAATGAACAAACACAATAAAACAGGAACAGAGTCATAGAGACAGAGAACAAACAGGTAGTTGCCAGAGGGGAGGGAGTTTGGGGGGCGGAGGGAGGGAAACAGGTGAGCAAAGTTAAGAAATACAAAGTTCCAGTTACAAAATAAGTGAGTCACAGGTATGAAACATGTTGTGTGGGGAATATAGCCAATAATTGCATAATATCTTTGCATGGTGACAGATGATAGCAGGCCATCATGATGATCATTTTGAAATCTATTGCAATATTGAGTCACTATGTTGTGTACCAAAAACTAACGTAGGGTTGTAGGTCAATTATACTTCAAAAAAATAACAAACTCATAGAAAAAGAGATCAAAAAGAGATCTTCTATCCAGTTCCCCCTCCTAACATCCCTACTGATACATTACCATATGTAAAATAGATAGCCAACTAGAATTTGTTGTATGACTCAGGGAACTCAAACCAGGGCTCTGTAACAACCTAGAGGGGTGGGAGGGAGGTTCAAGAGAGAGGGGACATATGTATATCTATGGCTGATTCATGTTGATGTATGGCAGAAACCAACACAATATTGTAAAGCAAGTATCCTTTAATTGAAAATAAAAAATTTTTTTAAAAGAAAGTACTTGGAGGAAAGATTTAGGAAACTTAACAGGGAGAAATATGAACCCTCGAAGGTGGGAAATCTGAAAGATGAAGAAGAATGATAACAAAATAAGAGAAAAAACTTTTCAAAAATGAGAGGTAAAGCCAAAAAATGTTTAAGTCTCCCAAATCAAGCAAGATCGAAGAATAGCACATTTAAGCATATTCTCATAAAATTTCACTACTTTTATGGAAGAAAGTGAAGAGGAGCTAAAAAGCCTTTTGACGAAAGTGAAAGAGGAGAGCGAAAAAGTTGGCTTAAAGCTCAACATTCAGAAAACGAAGATTATGGCATCCGGTCCCATGACTTCATGGGAAATAGATGGGGAAACAGTGGAAACAGTGGCTGACTTTATTTTTTGGGGGGTTCCAAAATCACTGCAGACAGTGACTGCAGCCATGAAATTAGAAGACACTTACTCCTTGGAAGAAAAGTTATGACCAACCTAGATAGCATATTCAAAAGCAGAGACATTACTTTGCTGACTAAGGTCCATCTAGTCAAGGCTATGGTTTTTCTTGTGGTCATGTATGGATGTGAGAGTTGGACTGTGAAGAAGGCTGAACGCCGAAGAATTGATGGTTTTGAACTGCAGTGTTGGAAAAGACTCTTGAGAGTCCCTTGGACTGCAAGGAGATCCAAACATTCCATTCTGAAGGAGATCAACCCTGAGATTTCTTTGGAAGGAATGATGCTAAAACTGAAACTCCAGTACTTTGGCCACCTCATACGAAGTGTTGACTCGTTGGAAAAGACTGATGCTGGGAGGGATGGGGGGCAGGAGGAGAAGGGGACGACAGAGGATGAGATGGCTGGATGGCATCATGGACTCAATGGACGTGAGTCTGAGTGAACTCCGGGAGCTGGTAATGGACAGGGAGGGCTGGCATGCTGCGATTCATGGGGTCGCAAAGAGTCAGGCATGACTGAGCGACTGAACTGAACTGAAAGAGCAGAAATTCTTCCAAGAGATGGTTTAAACTGAGGAATGCCTGGATACCTTTTTATTCAAACACTCACACACCGAACAGTCAAGAATGTGCTGCTATTGTTTGTACCTGTCATGCCCTCAGAGCACACGGGCAGATTTCTGGAAGAATCCAGAAAGACCAGAGAAGTGTTCTGAAAACCTAAGAAAGACCAACTTGGGCTTCCCATGACCAGTGGGCTGCCACTCCGAGAGGCGACTAACAGGCAATGGGCATGTCTATGAAGATCCAGGGGTTCTGGAATGCTGTGCATCTACCTGTGACCCTGTAGAGCCATCACTCCTCCTTGTGAAGCCATTTCTGCAGAAAAGTTTTCACATCCTTTGCAATTAAAGAAACCTCACATCGCTTAGTGGTGTCTGTGAATTTTCCAAATATCAACTGTCATCCCAACATGACGTATCCACCTAAATATAAAGCCTTCCAAACTCCCAACTGGAAAGAACAAGTTCCTTACAAAGGAAATAGAATCATTGGCATCAGGTTTTTATCTGTAACTTGGGAAGCTAAACAACAGAGTGGAATCTATAAACCACTGAGGAAAAGATAACACAACTCTGAGAATCCCATACGCAGTCAAGAAGAACAAACAAGATACTGTGGGTATTTGAGAATCAGAATAATCACAGCATAGGTTAGGATCTTAGCAGCAGAAGGCAGAACCGCTCCAGCTAGTCTTAGCAGAAAGGGATAGAGATCTTTGAAAGAATCACTGGGAGAGCTGAAGAAACAGGTTTGGGGATTAAGACCTGAGAATAATTCTCTGATCCACACTGCAAAATAGATCTGCTAAGGATGTGGACATTTTGGGAGGCCATTAGTTAGCTGATCACAGTAAGCAGAGTTATTTTATAGTCTGTGTCCAATAACTTCAAAATCTAAAAGTACTGGAAAGTCCTTTTTTGTGGTACATTTTTGCAGATGGTTCCCTCACATGTTGCTCATTTATGTTTGACGGTATGTTTGGTATGTTTGACTATGTACTGCCCCCTAGGCTCCTGGGGCTTTGCAGGACGACATGGTACCTGGATTCTGTCAATACACAGACTCTTCTCAGGCACTAACTGGACCATTAGCAAAAACACAAACACCTTTTTTCTACCAATAATTCTGAATTTTTGTTGGAAAACCACTAAAAGTTGTATAGTCTATAAATTTTGTAATACATCTCTAATCAAGTTGTGTATACAAACAGAGCCCTGCTAAAACATATTTGCCCCAAGTCCGTGTAAACCATAGACTTCCCAGGTGGCACTAGTGGCAAAGAATCTGTCTGCAATGCAGGAGACCTGGGTCAGGAAGTGCCCTAGAGGAGAGCATGGCAACACACTCTAGTATTCTTGCCTTGAGAATCCCAGGATAGAGGAGCCAGGTAGGCTATAGTCTATGGGGTTGCAAAGAGTCGGACACATTGGAAGTGACTTAGCACACACAAACGCTCTGTAAACCATGAAGAAGCCCCAGCCCCAGCTGCACAGGCAGGATGTTGAACTAGGGAAGTGGAAGAGGGGTGGAGCAGAGGGATCTGAGCTCTAAAGTATGTAAGGTGTATGTAAGTATCTAAGCAGGTGGGCTAGATGGTCATCCTGGTGTGTCTCAGAGAAAGGATGCTGGGTAGGGTCGTGGGAATGGATAGGATACGTGAACACAGCAAAAGAGCACATTTGAGACCAGGATGGGTCTGGTATCCTATGAATGAAGCTAAAGATGTCCATGGGGCTGGGAGATGTCCAGCAAAACACGGACAGTGTGATGTAAAGCCTGAGCATGGAGAGAGGGGGGTCATGGGTGGATGGAGGGGCGGGAGTGGTGATGGAAACCTCGAGGGAACATGAGATTCTTCCAGGAGAGTGTACAGGACTGAGCAGCGGCTGAGATAGAATCCACTGAAATTTACTGACCACAGCTGAGTCTAGATTCTCATCCTCCTCTTGACCAGCAGGACAAGATCCCAGGCTAAAAGTGGGTAATGATTATAAAACTACAGCCCACTGCTTTATGTAAATTAAAATGTGAATTCACTGAGAAAATTTCTTTCCAACTCACTGACTTTACATTTTAGCCACAAAGTCTATATTAATGTTAACTACATTATCTAATCAGCTAATCAAATTGGTGGAAGAAATATTTTTTCAGTGACTTTTACTATTATTAAAGGACAGTAAAACATACATCAAAGATAGACAGGAAATCAGAGCTCTCAAGGCTTTTCTCTTTTAAAAACAACATAAGTAAATTTTTGAGGAAATACTTGTAATCTCACCGTCCTAATACAAAAATTATTTTCATTTTTACCTGTTTTCCATTCTTTGGCCATATATGAACACTTCCATGTTGTTGTAGTCATACCATACATATACTTTTGCAGTTTGCTTTAAATTTTTTATATTGTAAAATAGTGTGATGTTTGTACACTCTTAACAAATGATCATTATTTTCAGAGTCTTCATGTTGATAAACTATAATTTTCAGGCATTCTCTTGTAGTTGGATATTTTAATCACATATAGCTTTTGATTTACTAGAGAAGATGGCAGTGAACAAACATTAGTATTTTTCTACTTAAGCTTCTGTCTAATAAAAACGTCTAGTTTCATCATATCTTTACCAGCACAGAGCACGTGGGAATGGATCTGATACGTGAACACAGCAAAAGAGCACATTTGAGACCAGGATGGGTCTGGTATCCTATGAATGAAGCTAAAGATGTCCATGGGGCTGGGAGATGTCCAGCAAAACACGGACAGTGTGATGTAAAGCCTGAGCATGGAGAGAGGGGGGTCATGGGTGGATGGAGGGGCGGGAGTGGTGATGGAAACCTCGAGGGAACATGAGATTCTTCCAGGAGAGTGTACAGGACTGAGCAGCGGCTGAGATAGAATCCACTGAAATTTACTGACCACAGCTGAGTCTAGATTCTCATCCTCCTCTTGACCAGCAGGACAAGATCCCAGGCTAAAAGTGGGTAATGATTATAAAACTACAGCCCACTGCTTTATGTAAATTAAAATGTGAATTCACTGAGAAAATTTCTTTCCAACTCACTGACTTTACATTTTAGCCACAAAGTCTATATTAATGTTAACTACATTATCTAATCAGCTAATCAAATTGGTGGAAGAAATATTTTTTCAGTGACTTTTACTATTATTAAAGGACAGTAAAACATACATCAAAGATAGACAGGAAATCAGAGCTCTCAAGGCTTTTCTCTTTTAAAAACAACATAAGTAAATTTTTGAGGAAATACTTGTAATCTCACCGTCCTAATACAAAAATTATTTTCATTTTTACCTGTTTTCCATTCTTTGGCCATATATGAACACTTCCATGTTGTTGTAGTCATACCATACATATACTTTTGCAGTTTGCTTTAAATTTTTTATATTGTAAAATAGTGTGATGTTTGTACACTCTTAACAAATGATCATTATTTTCAGAGTCTTCATGTTGATAAACTATAATTTTCAGGCATTCTCTTGTAGTTGGATATTTTAATCACATATAGCTTTTGATTTACTAGAGAAGATGGCAGTGAACAAACATTAGTATTTTTCTACTTAAGCTTCTGTCTAATAAAAACGTCTAGTTTCATCATATCTTTACCAGCACAGAGCATTATTACTTTTTAGATGATTTGATAATTTAGTGTAAAATTTCCCTGTGGTTTACTTTAATTGCATTCTTTTGGTTATTAGGGAGAAAACATTTTTGTATAGATTTACATACCATGATTAGAGTGCTAACGATAAAACAAAATGGAGTGAAATAAATAATTGTGTAATTTCAGTGGTTGACTCATTGGAAAAGACTCTGATGCTGGGAGGGATTGGGAGCAGGAGGAGAAGGGGACGACCGAGGATGAGATGGCTGGATGGCATCATGGACTCGATGAACATGAGTCTGAGTGAACTCCGAGAGATGGGAATGAACAGGGAGGCCTGTCGTACTGCGATCCATGGGGTCGCAGAGTCAGACACGACTGAGCGACTGAACTGAACTGAACCGAACCAGAGTCTACCTACTAACTGAAGGAGCTTTGATTTTTGTCCCCCTGTGTCAGCTTCATTAATTGAACAATCAGAAATCTCTATGTTATGGTGGATTTTCTCACCTTCTCTACTGTTATTCTGCTGGAAGAGGCCTTATCTTCTGTTACTGTGTTCAGTGCAGTCTGTAAGGTAGAATACTCGTGGCCTCCACAAGTCCAACCTCTTTATGACTTTTGTATTGCTATCCCACAGAAAAGTAAACTGAGGCTAAGAAGGCAAGTTGCTTACTCAAGATCATACAGGTCATAATTTGGCAAAGCCCGGGTTTGAATCCAGATAAGTCCTTCCAAAGAAGGAAATGGCAACCCACTCCAGTATTCTTGCCTGGAAAACCCCATGGACAGAGGAGCCTGATAGGTTACAGTCCATGGGGTCGCAAAGAGTCGGACACGACTAAGCGACTTCATTTCAAATGCTTTCTCCAATGTGCTGACCAAGCCAGCTGATCACAAAATTAACCTATCCCAACTCATTGTAATGAACAGCTCCCGAATCAACCTTCTTTGCAAACACAAAGTTGCATACAGATTCTTGTTGGCATACTGTATTTTGCAATAACGAGTTTAGTAGGACATGAGGCCTTCCCAATGTCCTCTCAGTATGATTCCATAAAAATAAGATTATGTAAGAGAGCCCTGTCTCCACTGTCGCTCAGGAACCACATATAATTATCTCTTGCTGACTGATTTAATTAAAATTCAAGAAGCATTGATTCACATCCAAAACCACGTTCACTGTGATAAAATCTACTGGACAGATTCCTTTGATGTGCTAATTAATAAGACACACAATTCTCCTTTTAGTTGCTTCATCTTTGAGTACTTTTCCAAACATTGTCTTTAGGAGATAATGGCATTTAAATTTGTTTTCTTTATGCCACTTAATGAGATCTTGGTTGCCACCAGATTCAGGGAAGTCATGCTAAACAATGTATGTAACACAAGTCCAGTCATTTGATGGCTCTTGGTGGCTGTGTAATCCTAGCCAAAGATACACATTCAGCAGGATGCCCTTCTATTTTGGATGCTGGATGGAGCCAACAACTCTGGACAATTTTCTACCTTGGTGATTGGAATACCTGCAGCTTACTTCTACTTTTGGTGAGGGGAAGCACATTAAGATACCCGAGATTCCACAGAATATTCACAGGAATTGTGATGGAGTGAGCAGGGAAGGGGAATTAAGATGTTTCATTTCTTGTAAAAAAATAAAGTTGAAACTGTAGACCATCTATGATAACTCTCAGCAAATGCCATTTAAAGCCAATAATCCTTTAAAGTCCAGATATTAAACAGCCATGTGACACAGAATATCTGATAAGAAAAGTATCTTGTTTGGACTAATCTCAGTTCCACTATTAACTATATACATAACCATAGCACCTAGTAATGTTGAATATTTAATATCCAGTTGGACTTCCTAGGTGGCTCAGTGGCAAAGAATTCACCTGCCAATGCAGGAGACGCAGGTTTGATCCTTGGATTGGGAAGGTCTCCTGGAGGAGGAAATGGCACCCCACTCCAGTATTCTTGCCTGGGAAATCCTATGGACAGAGGAGCCTGGCAGGCCACAGTCCATCAGGTCCCAAAGATGGGACATGCACAGCACACTATGCAAGTAGCCCAGTTTATGTCTACCTTTTCAAACTCTAAGTTTTTTGTTTCTTTTTCTTGCTTTCTTGCATTGGCTGTAGCAATAATCTTATAATATCATTTACTATTGAGAGAACTGGAAAATAATTCAGCCTTTCCTCTAACATGGCTGACTGAAATGTTTTAATTATTTTTCTTTATTCCTGATCATTGGACTACATTCAACATATAACTTAACACACAAATATATTCACAGGAATTCTGATGACTTTCTCAAAAATATTTTTGATGCGTTTATAAATAATTGTATGCTACATGATCTAGTATGTTCCTTTAATGAAAGGTTAGGCATCATTATTTTGGTTAGGCATCAATAGAAAACAAATTTGCTGCTCATGAATAGACATCTGATCATTGTAAACATATTCTAAAGATAAGCTGACTTTGTATTTTCAAACCTTATTTCATCAGTGGCTGCACACATGCTCCCAAAGCTGTGCACAGGGGAACACATCTTTACCTGTAAACAATCTAGGTCATGATGCTGTGTAGGTGGATGATAGGATTATTCCTGGAAGTCATTTTTATATGGAAACAGCTAGAACGATCTTAAATATGCACTGATGTGACTGCAAATCCCCAAAAACATTTCAACAAATGGAACTAAATATAATGTCAGCTTGAATGCCCTTTAGCCAGGTCCCATGTGTACATAGCCAGTGTTTTGTTAATATTTTCAGCATACTGATTCTGCACAATTTTGTTAGACTTATATCTAAGTATTTTATAATTTAGGATCCTATTTTAAAGGGCAGAATTTTTTCAGTTCCAAATTGTTCATTAATAAAATATAGAAATATGATTGGCTAGCTTTTGTATATGGTGATATTGTGACCTTGATAAATTCACTTATCATACTAATTTGGAGTCGATTTTCAGGAATTTCTACCATCTTGTTGTCTGAAAATCAGAACGGTGTTGTCTTTCTTCCAAACTGTATGCAATTTTTTCCTTGTCTGTGCCTTCCCGCTCTGCTAGGACCTCCAGGGCAATACTAAGTAGAAGAGGTGATAGCAAACATCCTTCCTTTTTCTTGATTGTAGGGGGAAAGCATTAAACCTTTTACCATTAAGTGTGTTGTTAGCTATGGGTATTTGCACAGGGCTCTTTATCAATAGATTGAGAAGGTTTCCTTCAGTTCCTGGTTTATTGACTTTTTGTGTTTGTTTTGCAATAAATGGATGCTGGATTTTGTCATGTGCTTTTCCTGAACCCATTGAGATGATCATGGAGTTTCTTTTCTTTTGTCTGTGGATATGGAGTAAGACACTTGCTCATTGAAAGGAAAGCTATGACAAACCTAGACAGCGTATTCAAAAGCAGAGATATCACTTTGCCAACAAAGATCCATATAGTCAAGGATATGATTTTTCCAGTAGTCATGTATGGATGTGAGAGTTGAACCATAAAGAAGGCTGAGAGTTGAAGAACTGATGTTTTTGAACTGTGGTGTTGGAGAAGACTCTTGAGAGTCCCTTGGACTGCAAGGAGATCCAACCAGTCCATCCTAAAGGAAATCAACACTGAATGTTCATTGGAAGGACCGATGTTAAAGCTGAAGCTCCAATACTCTGGCTACCTGATGTGAAGAGCCAGTTCATTGGAAATGACCCTGATGCTGGGAAAGACTGAGGGCAGGAGGAGTTTGAGCACACTCTGGGAGATAGTGAAGGACAGGGAAGCCTGGCATGCTGGGATCTCAAAGAGTCAGACACAACTCAGTGACTGAACAACAGAATAGTGAATTACAGTGATTAATTTTTAAGGCATAAGGCATGTTATTGATTGATTCATTTGACAAACACTTATGGGCAGTTACTTTGCCCGAGCATGATGTTGGGTGCTGGAGATAGAGTTCTGACCTGTGGGCAGGCCCTACCCTGGGGAGCTCAGGGATAGCTGAACCCCTCGTGCTCACTAGCTTTGAAGCCTGCACCCCATATCACTTCTGCTTAGAGGAGCACATCACCAGGGTCCCCCTCAACCAGGATGGCATGCTTTTCCTGCACTTCTAGGATGAATGGGTAAGATGCTGCTGGCCCCAGGAATAGGGGAATCAGGAGATGTGGGCTGGAGGATGCAGGGCTGGCCCTGTAGCTTCTGCTGCTGTTTGTTGTTGTTTAGTTGTTCAGTCATATTCGACTCTTTGTGGCCCCTTGGACTGTAGCCCTCCAGGCTCCTTGCTCCATAGAATTCCCCAAGCAAGATACTGGGGTGGGTTGCCATTTCCTTCTCTAGAGGATAGCGGGTTCAATTCCTGGGTGGGGAAGGTCCCCTGGAGAAGGAAATGGCAACCCACTCCAGTATTCTTGCCTGGAGAATTCCACAGACCAAGGAGCCTGGTGGGTTACAGTCCATCACATCGTAAAAGATCTGGACATGACTGAGCGACTAAACTACCATCATACATCTCAAGCAAGTTCCTGGAGCAACACCCCACCCTCTGCAGTGGACAGCAGGCAGGACATGGCAGCAATGTTCGCTTCTGGGGGCAGGGAGAGGTTATCAATTCTAAGGGGAATTGTCACCAGTTTAACTCATCAGTTAGGCTTCCCTGGTGGCTCAGAGGTTAAAGCATCTGCCTGTAATGCGGGAGACCTGGGTTCGATCCCCTGGGTCGGGAAGATCCCCTGGAGGAGGAAATAGCAATCCACCCCAGTATTCTTGCCTGGAGAATCCCATGGATGGAAAAGCCTGGTGGGCTACAATCCACGGGGTCACAAAGAATCTGACACAACTGAGCGACGTAACTTTCACTTTAACACATCAGTTACCAGGGAAACTAGCAGAAAGCCACGCCCCTTTGATAAGCTATTGTGGTGGAGATGTTCTGAACTAAAGTTCAAGTAATCAGTAGCTGGGAAGGCATGTAGGAAGCATTCAGGAAAGTCAGACGAGCGAGGAAGTATATGTGAAGCAGGCGCTGGCTGAGCAGGGACGCACAGAGAGTAAGAGGACAGCTGTCTTGGCAGCCCAGTCATACACGTCCTAAGCTGCACAGTGGCAGGGCAGAGTTCTCAGAAATAAAACTGCTCAAGACGGCCCAAACTTGGCTGAATTCTAGTATGTACGAAGCTCTGGTCTTCCAGTGTGGAGTCACATGGTCTGCACCTGGTTACCCAGCTGGCCAGGGCTGTAATCCTCCCAAGCCCTTTTGTTAATTACTCTTGAGATCTGAAAGCAGAGGAACCTTTAAGGGGCATCTAGCCAAGACCCTTCAGAGAAGGCAATGGCACCCCCTCCAGTACTCTTGCCTGGAAAATCGCATGGAAGGAGGAGCCTGGAAGGCTGCAGTCGCTGAGGGTCGGACACAACTGAGCAACTTCACTTTCACTTTTCACTTTCATGCATTGGAGAAGGAAATGGCAGCCCACTCCAGTGTTCTTGCCTGGAGAATCCCAGGGACGGGGGAGCCTGGTGGGCTGCCATCTATGGGGTCGCACAGAGTTGGACATGACTGAAGTGACTTAGCAGCAGCAGCAGCAGCCAAGATCCTTAAACCTCTCCTTAAAAATTTCTCATTCCCACTCTGGTGCATCTAGAGTGAATATTTGCTAAAAGCAGGCCCCCCTTGGAGAAATTTACCTACACTCTTGTTGAGCTCTGAACCTCTTAACTTCAGATGTGAAAATGAACCAGAAAGTGTCAGAGGCAGGATGGAGGGGGTGGGCGGGAGTTTGAGTCTCGATATGTACTTAACACCTGTGGTGAGTGGGTGGCTGAATAACACCTAGAGAAGTTGGGAGAGCAAGGTGATGGATGAGGCTTCTACAGGAAATTAGTTTGTTTTATCCGTGCTTCTCAAACTGAGTCCTTGCGAGGCCACGTCAGTGGCCGCAGTGCGTCTTTCTGCTGTGTCAAATTTACTCCAAGATTTTGGGTGAAGTCAGTAAATTCAGTGGTCAGTCAGTGATTGGAAATATTACTTGCACATCAAAGTAAACATGACTATGTTAAGGAGTAAGATAAAACTAAGATGGGAAGCTTCATGGACATGTAATCACTTTGGAAGCTTGGATGCTCCTCTGTAATCAACGCTCCCTCTTTTCTGAAATCAGGGAAGCACAAAGGAAAGGCACTGCCCACAGCAATGTGCCCAGCCCAGGAGCGTCCTTTCTGGGAGACAGACGAGCACGTGTGGAGGTGTGACTTCCCTGCCCACTTCCCTGTCATTGTTATTTCTTGTCATTCACGCCATCGTTAGCTCAGGAGGTGGAGGAAACCAAAATCCATTCCTGTGTCTGGGTTTGGGAAGAGCGATGCGCCAGGCCCCCAGCAGAGGTGGCAGCTGGGGGGCGGGGGAGACGGGAAGCGTTGACTGAGGCCTCCTCGGCCTGCTTGATATTCTGGGGACGCAGGCAGCAGTGGCCAGAATCCTCAGCTGAACCTGCCTGGCCGCTCCAGAGGCCAGAGGGCGCTTGGCAGGAAGGCCAGGAAGTGAAATAGCAAACAGTCTCCAAAGAGCGCACAGCCAAGGGGCCGTTTGCTGCCCCGCCTGGCAGAGAGGTCCGGGTGGGGGGCAGCGAGGGCTCTGAAGGGCCCAGCCACCCCCACCCCTTCTCCACAGGGACCTCCGCCCCGCTTGTCTCTCCGTCTCTCCGGATGCAAGTGACTCTGGGCCGTGATGGCAGTTGTGGTGGCTGGGTCCCCGCCAGACCTCCAGAGAGGCATCTGGGGAGACCCGGAACATGTGGGGAGTCCAGAGAGGGAGGGGCCAATGTGCCAGAGACGCCCCTGCCTTCACGGTGTCCCAGGAGTCTAAGTGACGTTGTTGTTCAGCCACTAAGTCATGTCTGACTCGGTGCGACCCCATAAACTGCCACCCGCCATGGGAACAACCTAAATAATATGGAAAGCAGAAAGGGGTCTGAGTGACACAGAGTCCATCGCCTTCCAACACTGAGGGATAAACTGGGGTCCAGTGAAATGAAAATGTTTCCTTATTGGCAGAGGAGGACCCACACATGGCCCCTGGTCGGGGTGGGGGAGGTCTCCTCCCTGTAGGGGGTCTCCGCCATGCTGTCCTCCCCTCCCGGGCTTACTCGTCCCAGGTTTGCTCCGGGACCTGCCCAGCAGGGCTGCGACACCCCAGGGAGACGCAGCCCCGCAGGACAGTCAGGCCCGGCCCCAGGTCCCGGGCAGTGGGCTCCTCTCAGTCCAGCTGGTCCACCCGAGCACTCTCAGATGTTATCAGAGGGCAGGAAGCTCCACAGGCCCTGTAGCTGAGCTCGTTGTGGCGGTTCAGTCGCTCTGTTGTGTCTGACTCTTTGCGACCCCACAGACTAAAGCACACCAGGCTTCCCAGTCCTTCACCAGCTCCAGGAGTTTGCTTAAGCTCACATCCAAGGAGTCAGTGATGCCATCCAACCACTTCATCCTCGGTCACCCCCCTCTGCTGTCTCGGCTGAGCTGGAGACCTGCAACAGCCCGTGACTCAGTCCCGAGAACAGAGGGGACCCCGGTTGCACAGAGAGTGAAAGAGTGAAGAGCAGGGATGGGTGCAGGCAGGAGTCACTTGCGGCCACCAGGGGTGGGGGGTTGAGCCCTCCGCCCAGGATGAGGGAAGAAGGGGGTGGGCAGAACCAAAGAGCTGGTCATCTGAAGCCAGGAAAGAGAACGGCAAACCGGGGGCCAGAGCAGACCTTGGGCCGGCAAGGGGAGAAGGCGCAATGCAGGGGGCTCAACAGAGTCTGGGCGCCAGGCTGAGGCCACACACACCCTCTTAGGGCAGGAGGGACAGGGAGAGTAACCTGACACACGCCTGATGTCCCATCATCCCAAATGAGAGCTGGACCTTTTTGAAATTCTCCCTCCACAGCGGAGATGTAGACACAGCCAAGAGCTAGGCAGGGGTTGGGCTGTCCATGTAGACCAGGAGGGGAAAGCTGCCCAGGGTGTGGGTGCTGGGGCCATGGGGATATGGGGTAAGAGAGAGTCTAGAAGGTCCCTGGGGGCTCTAGGGACCCCTCTCCAGCCCTCAGGCTCTCCTAGACTTCAGCTGGCCGGCAGCCCCAGGGACTGCTCCAGGACTGCGGTCTCCATGGCTGGCAGACACTGAAATGTCAGGAATGTCAAAGTCAAAGCTTCCTGCTCCGTGGACCTCTCCCCAAGGCCCTGGGTTTGGGGGAGGGGATCTGTAAAGGATGTGACATGACTGTTACTATTTATAGTACATGGGCCTGCACTCAGGCCTGGGACCCTCCCCGCCCCACAGTTGTGTGTGTGCATGTCCACCTCCCAGACTTTTGAAAAAAGGTTAGAATGAACGGTACCAGTACCTGGGTTCTAGCCAGCTCTGCCCAGACATGCCACGTGGCCTCCAGCAAGTGGAGCCATTAATATTCTGTGGGCCTTTCCTCTCAGGTTTAAAAAGGAGTCTGAGCCATCTGAGGTTGTTCAAGAATCAAAGGAAATAACAGATGTGAAAGAAGACTGCCTAAAATTCACTTTTTGAGTGAAGACGTGTGCATATCTTCATTGATTTGTTTTTGCTCATTCATTCATTCAGCAAACACGCCTTGTACCAGGTGTTGAGAACTCAGCTGGAAGAAGAACTGGCGTGGCCCTGTTCTCAGGAAGCTGACAATTTTGTTTGGAAAGACAAACATCAGTAATAAACACAAATGCACATACCATGTTCGAGATTGTAGAGGGCAGAAACAGCCAGCTCTGAGCAGGAATAAAGCACAGACGTGGAGTGGGAGATGGGCTGGAACCTTGGGCCTAGGATGGCCCCCCTGGAGGCGGGCCCAGGAGGTTCTGAGTCCAGAATTCTGTCCACAAGGGACAGGACACAGGCTAATTAGCCAGGACAAGACCAGGAACTTGGGAATTTGCCGAAACAGGGATGGGGTCCGTGGCAGCAGAGAGGGTCCCAGGAGGCAGACCAGCAGCAGGACAGGAGGTGTAAAGTCAGGATGCGTAGGGAAGTAAGACCATCAGAGTCCAGTTCCTGTGGAGGAGGATGCCAAGGTCACAGGAGGACTCCTCCATAGGAGTAGGGTCCTGATCTTAGCATCCAAGCCGGCCTGGGGTACTGGCCTGGGAATTCTGCTCACTGGAGTCACACCCCTCTCCTGGCAGGGCCAGCTCGGCATCCAGTGGCTCTGCCCCTTCTCTCCAGCCCCAAGCAAGAGCCAGGGAGGCTGAGACTGGTTCTGAAGACTCTAAGACTGGTTCTGGCTTCTCTGTTCTTCTTTTTCCATGCTGTTCAAGGCCAGAATTCACATAACTTCGCCTTGTAACTGCCTGGGGCAGTGCTGGTCTCCTGACCAGGGCGCCACCCTGACCTCCTCTGACCCTCCCGAAAGGGTTTGAGCATCAGGGTGCTGCCAGGTACACAGTTTGTCGGGACCTGAGTGGATTTCAGAGTCTGAAACAGGGACCATTATCTTGATGGAGGTTCAGTGGTCCCAGGCCAGTGGGCCGATGAGTGAGTGAAAGGATGACTGAGAAAGAAACCCGAGGGCTGAAGGTATGTGGAACCGAGATGCTCTTTTGCATTTAAAAGAAACAGTTTGAAGGCCAGAATTTCCAGTATAGATGGAAATGGCTAATCTTCCCAAGTATCTTTCCTAGAGAGACTTCTAAAAGATTCACATATACTCCTAAACAGGTTTTACTTTTGAGCCCTACAATCATAGAAAACAAATAACAGTCTAGCTCTCAATATTGAGATTATATTCTTAAGTAGTTCTATATAGAAAGGGCTTTCCTTACTCAGTCCTTATAATAACACCACAGGGTAGATGCCACGTGTGTCCACTGCAAAGAAAACCCTGAGCTCCAAGAAGGAGGGCACACAGCCAGTGGCTGGCGGAACACAGATGGCTACACACGCAGCGAGTCTCGCTCAGGACCTTGGAGTTCGGCTTCTGCAGTTTGGTGCTGGTTAATTTCGTTTAAGCAACTAAGGCTATGAAACGATTTGGCTCCTTTTTGGTGTTTGTTTTCAAACTTCAAAGGCTGATGCAGACCTCTGGCTGCCCCCACATTTTCCTCCTGACAGTGACTTCCACAAAATCACGTGCTAAAGAAGGTAGGGGTGGGGGAGGAGTCTGCTGCTGGAAACCTTCCCAGGCGTTGTAGGGGGCAACCAGCAGGCATCCTTCCTCATCAGACCCCCATCAGGGAGACAAGCATAGCACCGGTTCCCAGGGGGCGGGGAGAGTGGGGCGGAGGTAACCAGTGTCCCAAGGTGCCTCCGTTAGTCATGAAAAGCTGGAGAGGTATCCTGGTGCCTATCTTCAGTGCTAGGCTGCAGCAAGTATTTCAAATAAATACACAGACAATGTCATCACCAAGATACTTAGATGGCAAGCCTACTTAAGGGAAACACCTCTTTTTTTTTTAACTCTGAGAACCCTTGGGGAGCCTTTCAAGCATCTACTCTACATGACTTAAGCTGTATTCGGTGAAAGCACATTAGAGACCTGTAGAGACCCTCCTGGTAGATCACCTTGTAGGTGATTTAAAGGTATAGCTGAGAAAACCTAGTGAAGCAGTATGACTCTCAGAAATCAAATATGCTAAACTGTAACCTTATTTTCCTGCCTCACTAGCCCTCCCTCTTCTGGGTTGCATGCATGCTAAGTCACTGTAGTGTTCGACTCTTTGCAATCCTATGGACTGTCGCCCACCAGGCCCCTCAGTCCATGGGATTCTCTAGGCAAGAATACTGGAGTGGGTTGGCTTGCCCTCCTCCAGGGAATCTTCCCAACACAGCGATGGAACCCTTGTCTCCAGTGGCTCCCGTTTTGCAGGCAGGTTCTTTACCACTAAGGGAAGCCTTCTCTCTTCTGGGGTGGTAACAGCTCATCTTGGTCATGTCAGTGTTGCCTTACCCACTTTCCCCTGTGGTTCCAGTAAGTTCCAGGGGCGGAGTGATGGTGGCGGGAACTCCACAGCCCTGAGGGCTTGGGGAAGGGGACATTTCATGTCATCATTTCACACTGTCACCAGCTGAAACTGCCCACTTGCCCGTTGGTCATGTGGCTGTGCCAGCTCTCCCGGTCTGTCAACCCTCCCCTCTTCCTGGTGTTCCTCAAAGTCCCATGGACAAACTTCAACAGCTCCTGTGCGCTGCTGGGGACAGAAAACTCTGGGAGGTGGACAAAGGCCCTGCCCATTGGGACACATGGTGCCATTGCTTCTCCCAGAAGACTTCCTTCTAAGTTTAGGAGCTTACATGCTTATTGGGGATTTCAGTTCCAGCCTGAGGCTCACAGCCTGAGAAATTGGTCTCTTGGCATCTTGTCTGTGCCTGTCAATCTAAACCATCAGTGCTACAGAAGAATCTGAAGGACTCTCCACCTCCTCCCCTTATCTATGCCCCCCCAATTCCCAAGAACAGCTTTCCTCCTTTTCTTCTCCATCAGTTTCTCCTGAAATTTAAGGCATTAAAGACACAATAGGATTGTCCCTGTGGAAAATGCCATGGAGACCTGGTGGGGCAAACTGACCCCAAGCAAGATACAAGGACTCAAACTGATGCCGTGTGAGGTGGCGGTCCAGCAGGGCTGGAGCTGAATTCCTTGAGCCAAATCTGGTCTTCTCACACGCTGTGTGATTCTTGGACAGTTTATAAAAATTAAAAATTTAGAAAGCAACAACAAAAACTCCATGCTTCCTTTTCCATACATAAAGAGAAGGTAATAGAATCTCATGCAGAAGGCCTATAGCGAGAATCAAGTGAGATAAAGCAGGTAAACCATGTGACTCGTCCCTGCTCACTGGTCTCACTGAAAGGAGGCTATGAAAACAGAGATGCTAATATTTCTCCACGTTGTTCACTCTGCAGAAGGACAAGCTGAATTAAGTCCCCTGTGGTGTTCACCTGGAGAGGCTCCTGGGAGTGAACTGATGGGGCTGGTTGCATATGGAGGCAGAAGTCAGCGGATAGAAGGTAGAAGAAGCCACACTCCACTTTCCAGGGAGAGCAGACCACAATCGAAGGGTCGTAAGGCAAAGGGAGCCATCCCTGAGAAGCAGGCTGGAGTTCAGCAGAAAACTGAGAAAAACAGGCAGGTTTGGGTATGTTCATTCGGGGACTGTGTGCCAGGCAGGGAGATGCCAGGTGATGCGTGTCCAGAATGAGGGCTCTAGGGCAGCAAATGGCCTCTGGACCAGATGGAGACAGAGACTGTGACAAAAGAGCCCCTGAAGGTCAAAGCCAGCACGGAACTGGGCATGGGACTTCGGGGCTGCCCTTGGAGCGGGTGAACCAGGGCCCTGGGGAGACTCAGGGCCAGTTGTATAGAAATGGAGGGGACTGCATTTATGTGGGTGTCAGGAGGGCTCAGGGCACAGGGCTCCCTGTCTGCACTAGAACCGGGTTCTGAAAGGAGATAGGCCCCCCCTGTGGCCCTTCAGGGGAGTGAGGAGACTAGTTTGAAGCATTAGGAATTCTTTTGACCCTTTTCTCCCTCGGAAATTGGAATCCGAACGAGCATCTTAGCTTATTATTGAAATCATCAGGATCCAAAGGATTAGAAGCTGAGACTGAGATTTCCACAAATTTAAACTTACTGGAGCAAGGTGGAAGGCATTATTGTAGGCAGATCAGCTCCTCTAAAAACACCAGAAATGAAGATAAGCCTCATTGGAGAGGCATGTTCCCTGTGGTCACACCCACGGGGAAATTCCTGATCTCTTCATCATCCCAAAGGGCGTCAACAGACAGGCCTGTGTCCCTCGGAATGTGTAACAAACACCTGTTAAAGGAAGGAACCTGTGACCTGTCACCAAATCTTAAGTACATGAGTGTCACAAGAACCCCCTTGGGGAACCCAGGTCTTAAGCAGTACAAAGATTAGCAATTTTCTAACATGTTTTCATTTTACCATCAGAGGTTGTTTTTTGTTTTTCTTTCTTTCACTCTACTGTTTTGTCATGTCTTAAGGCGTCACGTACTTCCAAGGAGATGTAACACAAGATTTGAAAAGCAGTTCCACCAGTAAGCTGGAGAGTGGTAAAACTGAGATCCATGTGACACCTTTCAGTTTACAAAGCACTTCACTGGCCATTCCAGGGTTTCAGCTTTAGAGGAGATGGAACTGAGAGGGACATGATGTGGAAAAGAGGTCATTGTCTCAAACACACAGAAATGAATGGCCGTGAGAGATGTACTCAGAAGTGAAACCCCAGGGCTACATGCAAGTCTGTGTCATTGACAAACTCTCACTCTGAGATTTCCCAGGTCAGCGGATGACTCAGATTCTCTACCACCAGCTGCAGAAGAAAAAAAATGAAAAGAATAAGGAGAAATCCAGGGCTTCCCCTGGTGGCTCAGTGATAAAGAACCCCCCTGCTGATGCAGAAGACTTAGTTTGAGCTGTAGCCCCTGGAAGAGGGCCTGGAAACCC
>SJYC01075456.1:0-58058 GCA_006408675.1 Madoqua kirkii | reverse complement strand
AGATGCCATGATCTTAGATTTCTGAATGTTGAGCTTTAAGTCAACTTTTTCACTCTCCACTTTCACTTTCATCCAGAGGCTCTTTAATTCTTCTTCACTTTCTGCCATAAGGGTGGCATTATCTGCATCTCTGAGGTTATTGATAAACTATCTCTAGCTATTCTATGGAAGCGGCCTCTTAATCTCTGTTGTAGTTGTTGTTGTTCAGTTGCTAAGTCATGTCTGACTCTTTGCGACCCCATGGACTACAGCTCGCCAGGCTCCTCTGTCCATCGCCATCTCTCAGAGTTTGCTCAAACTCATGTCGAGTTGGTGATGCCATTCAACCATCTCTTCTGTAGTCCCCTTCTCCTCCTGTCTTCAATCTCTCCCAGCATCAGGGTCTTTTCCAATGAGTTGGCTCTTGGCACCAAGTGGCGAAAGTATTAGAGCTTCAGCATTAACATCAGTCCTTCCAATGAATATTCAGGATTGATTTCCTTTAGGATTAACTGGTTTGATGACTTTTGTCCAAGGCACTTTCAAGAGTCTTCTCCAGCACAATTGATGCAGTGAGCTGGGGGAAAAAATTATAAAACAAATTGCTAGACTTTGAACTTCAAGGGAGGCAGGAGAGAATTCAAGAAGTGGAAGAATGAGGCATAAACTGAATTCATGCTCTGCAGTTCTCAGCACCGTTCCTGAAGGCCTACATTCTAAGGAGTGTGTGGTGTTCACAGGGCCCCTTCCTTTAGAGATGAAACAGTGAGCAAAACCCAAGCTCAGCTCCTGAGCCTCCCATACAACTCTAGGAAACAAATCTTCATTCTTCTGGTAATATATCCCATGTATAAAATGGAATTTCCCTTTTGGATTGATTTATTGAGCAGGCATTTCTCATATTCATATCTCATGCCACATATGGCGATACACACCCATTAAGTCAGAAAATAAAACACAAAAAGAAGAAACCAGAACTGCATATTTATTCCAGCAGTGGAACAAAGATAAATTCCCAGCTCTTGAAAAATTGAGTCTGTCATCAGACAAGATGGGTTTGAATAAATAAACTTTTTGTTATCTTTGTGTAACACAATTATACGCAATCTATATTAAGAAGAAGCCAACAGAATGGGGAAGTTACCTCACCAATATAACTGCAAAACGTTTATTATTAAAATTGGTAGAAGTGCACCACGTACAGGTCTAGGTGCTCCTCCAAGAAGTGAGTGAAGATGTGTCCAGATGGTACCCAGGTCCCCAGGAGCCATGGTCTGGCCTGGAGAGGACTTCAGACCCCTGGTGCATCAGAGTCTACACATTCCACTCACCTAATGAGCCCATGTCTGTCCCTCCCTGGTAAAAGGGATATAATTACACCTATTTTGCAGGACTCTTACGAGGATAAATTAGAGGGCCTATTACTATGGTGAGCATTCAGGAAATGGGACTATTGTTATCATCAGAGGGTAAAAATGCATACCATCCTGACAATTAAAGAAACGGAAATTACAATAATTTAAAAGTGACATGACATATCTATTGAAGTAGCAAAAGGATATCCAAATTCACCAAGAAAAGGCTGAGCGAGAATACTCATAGGAGCTTTGTCCATAATTTTCAAATCCTGGAAGGAGCCCAGGTGTCCATCAGTAGATACACAAGCTGTGATATATTCATGCAATGGAATATTTCCCATTAATGAAAAGAATGACTCGCTGATACATAAAAGAATGTGGGAAATCACACAATCACCCCAAAGAGTGACAGAAGGCTTACACAAAAGATTTTCTACTGGATATTTCCATGAATACGGAATCCTGAAACTCTAGGCAAAACTGATCTATGGTTGCTTAGATCACAATCAAAATCATGATTGCTTTTGGAAGCTGGAGTCCAGGACTGACTAGGGGGGACACAAGGGAATTTTCTAAACTGTGAGAACTACTGTATTCTGATATGGATTTACATGTGCATTTGTCAAAACTCAGCAAAGGAACACTTAAGATCTGTGCATTGCATCATGTATAAATCATGTATTCACCTCAAAAGGCAAAAGGGAACCTATAAATAAATTGCACTCTAGTCAGTGATGAGCACATGTGTTTATACCTGCTTTCCATGCATCTATCTTAAAAACTGACTGTAGGACACACCCCATCCTTTTGGTTATCACTTTGCAGCTCTGTTTTGTGTGACTGCAAGATCTTAATTTCTCCTTCCACCTTTAATGGTCCTTTCTGAACGCTCATATATCACCTTGTCCTAAAGCTAGGAGGCAGTATTTCTTGAGCTTTCACAAAACCCCAGCCACTGGCTCAGGCACTCAGCCTGTGTCGTCTCATTTCACCTTCACAATAATATTGTGAGGGCGGCATTATTCTTCTCATTTTACAAATATGGAAATGGAGCCTCAGATTCCTAAGGTAACCCGACCAGTGTTGCTCAGGTAATAAGATAGGGCTATTACTTGGAGAATAAATGGCATTCTTTCAGGCTTTATGGTTCGAATAAAACCATTTTATTTTCGAATAAAACCATGATAGTGCTGTGCTCGGTTTTATCTAACTCTTTGAGGCGCTATGGACTGTAGCCTGCCAGTCTGCCTTGTCCCAGGAATTTTCCAGGCAAGAATACAAGAATGGTTGCCATTCCCTACTCCAGGGGATCTTCCTGACCCAGGGATCGAACCCAAGTCTCTTGCATCTCCTGAAATGGCAAGCAGATTCTTTACCACTAACACCACCTGGGATGCCCCAAAACCATTGGAATTAATCCTATTTCAAATGAAAACTTTTCATTACAATAAAAGTGGCAAACACTTTCATTTTATAATAGAAGAATCAGCCACCTATTTGTTCTAGGTTCTGGGGAAGTAACATGCTTACAGTCTGATAAAGTGTTAATTTTAATTCATTGATTTTTCTCCCCTACTTTAATCTCATAGTTTATAAATAACATGAGCAGTGGCTTGCAGAGAAGGCAGTGGCACCCCACTCCAGTACTCTTGCCTGGAAAATCCCATGGAAGGAGGAGCCTGGTGGGCTTCAGTCCATGGGATCGCTAAGAGTCGGATATGACTGAGCTATTTCACTTTCACTTTTCACTTTCATGCACTGGAGAAGGAAATGGCAGCCCACTCCAACGTTCTTGCCTGGAGAATCCCAGGGACGAGAGACCCTGGTGGACTGCCGCCTACGGGGTCGCACAGAGTCAGACACGATTGAAGCGACTTAGCAGCAGCAGCAGTAGCTTGGATTGTTTTTTGCCACCTCCAGGAGAAGATAGGTTCAGAGTGACCTTCCAGGGGCCAACCTTGTTCATCAGACTTGCTGTGTGATGAAGTCAAGCTCTGAAGGATGGGTGGGCACCTGAGTGGCTCCACTTGGCACCTCCAAGCTGGGCCAAGTGCAAGTCTACAGCCTTCCATCCTCAGCCTGTCCTCCTCACCCCAGGCAGCTGCTGTCCTGCCCTGGAAGGAGATACACCAGGAAGAAAAGGGGGCAACAGGGTCAGAGAGTGCACGGGGTGTCACAGGGAGCACACCATGTAGGACACATCTGCTATGAACCCAGTCCATGTTCAGAGTCTGCAAACACAACTCCAGACTGGTGACTTGGCAACCTGGGCTCTGCTGTCTCATCTCTAGGATGTGACCTGCGGGGTCATGGAAGGACAGGAACTGTCACTCAGCAGGCTATGACCTGGCACCACTTCCTACTACTTCTGTTGGCCAGAATGTGGTCCAGTTGCCCCAATCCAACTGCAAAAAAAAAAAAAAAAAAATAAAAGTGGCAAACACTTTCATTTTATAATAGAAGAATCAGCCACCTATTTGTTCTAGGTTCTGGGGAAGTAACATGCTTACAGTCTGATAAAGTGTTAATTTTAATTCATTGATTTTTCTCCCCTACTTTAATCTCATAGTTTATAAATAACATGAGCAGTGGCTTGCAGAGAAGGCAGTGGCACCCCACTCCAGTACTCTTGCCTGGAAAATCCCATGGAAGGAGGAGCCTGGTGGGCTTCAGTCCATGGGATCGCTAAGAGTCGGATATGACTGAGCTATTTCACTTTCACTTTTCACTTTCATGCACTGGAGAAGGAAATGGCAGCCCACTCCAACGTTCTTGCCTGGAGAATCCCAGGGACGAGAGACCCTGGTGGACTGCCGCCTACGGGGTCGCACAGAGTCAGACACGATTGAAGCGACTTAGCAGCAGCAGCAGTAGCTTGGATTGTTTTTTGCCACCTCCAGGAGAAGATAGGTTCAGAGTGACCTTCCAGGGGCCAACCTTGTTCATCAGACTTGCTGTGTGATGAAGTCAAGCTCTGAAGGATGGGTGGGCACCTGAGTGGCTCCACTTGGCACCTCCAAGCTGGGCCAAGTGCAAGTCTACAGCTGTCCATCCTCAGCCTGTCCTCCTCACCCCAGGCAGCTGCTGTCCTGCCCTGGAAGGAGATACACCAGGAAGAAAAGGGGGCAACAGGGTCAGAGAGTGCACGGGGTGTCACAGGGAGCACACCATGTAGGACACATCTGCTATGAACCCAGTCCATGTTCAGAGTCTGCAAACACAACTCCAGACTGGTGACTTGGCAACCTGGGCTCTGCTGTCTCATCTCTAGGATGTGACCTGCGGGGTCATGGAAGGACAGGAACTGTCACTCAGCAGGCTATGACCTGGCACCACTTCCTACTACTTCTGTTGGCCAGAATGTGGTCCAGTTGCCCCAATCCAACTGCAAAAAAAAAAAAAAAAAAAAAAAGGCCAAGGAATGCACGCTTCATGTGTGCAAAGGAAGGAGAAAGGCCTATTTCCTATTTCCTATATTCAACAGCAGCCCATCCCAACCCCACACACCTCATCCCTCTACCTCACTTTGCCTCCATTTTTCTTTCCCATAGCTCTTCTTCTTCATGCATTGAGAGGATAACGGGAAGAAAGGCCAAGGTTCTCCCAACGGAGGAAACAGGCTGTAAGTGTCAGACATTTTTTCTCTCTCTTAAGCAGCAGGAGGGAAAAAACAATGTTAAATTTTTTTTCCTCTTCCTATACAAATTTAAAAAGAGGTTTCTTTTAAAATTCTGTGTTGCCATGATGACACCTAGTTCCACCTGAACTTAACTTTTCTCAAAGCTTAGCTAACCAATGTGTTTTTCTTATGGGAATGTTTGTTTTAAGCTATGTTAATGAACTCACACATTAGTAAAGTAATGCTCAAAATTCTCCAAGCCAGGCTTCAGCAATATATGAACCGTGAACTTCCAGATGTTTCAAGCTGATTTTAGAAAAGGCAGAGGAACCAGAGATCAAATTGCCAACATCCGCTGGATCATCGAAAAAGCAAGAGAGGTCCAAAAAACATCTATTTCTACTTTATTGACTATGCCAAAGCCTTTGACTGTGTGGATCGCAATAAACTGTGGAAAATTCTGAAAGAGATGGGAATACCAGACCACCTGACCTGCCTCTTGAGAAACCTGTATGCAGGTCAGGAAGCAACAGTTAGAACTGGACATGGAACAACAGACTGGTTCCAAATAGGAAAAGGAGTCCATCAAGGCTGTATATTGTCACTCGACTTATCTAACTTATATGCAGAGTACATCATGAGAAATGCTGGGGTGGAAGAAACACAAGCTGGAATCAAGATTGCTGAGACAAATATCAATAATGATCTTGAGATGCAGATGACACCACCCTTATGGCAGAAAGTGAAGAACTAAAGAGCTTCTTGATGAAAGTGAAAGAGGAGGGTGAAAAAGTTGGGTTGAAGCTCAACATTCAGAAAACTAAGATCATGGCATCCAATCCTGACACTTCATGGCAAATAGATGGGGAAATAGTGGAAATGTTGCAGGAAAGTGGATCCCCTCCAGGGCCCGAAACTGGGCTCTTGTCTAACACTCAGAAATGAATTGTCTGAGGAGACACATGTGCTGACAAAGCAAGAGATTTTATTGGGAAAGGGCACCCAGGTGGAGAACAATAGGGTAAGGAAACCCAAGAGAACTGCTCTGCTGCGTGGCTTGCAATGTCCGGTTTTATGGTGATAGGATTAGTTTCCAGGTGGTCTTTGACCAATCATTCTAATTCAGAGTCTTTCCTGGTGGTGGCATTGCTCAGCCAAGATGGATGCTAGCGAGAGAGATTCTTGGAAGTGGACGGACACGCAGTGTCTCCTTTAGATCTTTCCCGAACTCTTCCGGTTGGTGGTGGCTTATTAGTTCCATATTCCTTATGAGGATCTCCTGTCATAAGACAACTCATGCAAATGGTTACTATGGTACCTGGCCAGGGTGGGCGGTTTCAATCAGTGTGCTTCCCCTAACAGAAACAGTGTCAGACTTTATTTTGGGGGGCTCCAAAATCACTGCAGATGGTGATTGCACCCATGAAATTAAAAGACACACCTTGGAAGGAAAGTTATGACCAACCTAAACAGCATATTCAAAAGCAGAGACATTACTTGGCCAACAAAGGTCTGTCTAGTCAAGGCTATGGTTTTTCCAGTAGTCATGTATGGATGTGAGAGTTGGACTGTGAAGAAAGCTGAGCACCAAAGAATTGATGCTTTTGAACTGTGGTGTTGGAGAAGACTCTTGAGAGTCCCTTGGACTGCAAGGAGATCCAACCAGTCTATCCTAAAAGAGATCAGTCCTGGGTGTTCATTGGAAGGACTGATGTTGAAGCTGAAACTCCAGTACTTTGGCCACTTGATTTGAAGAGCTGACTCATTGGAAAAGATCCTGATGCTGGGAAAGATTAAGGGCAGGAAGAGAGGGGGATGACAGAGGATGAGATGGTTGGATGGCATCACGGACTCAATGGACATGAGTTTGAGTAAATGCCAGGAGTTGGTAATGGACAGGGCAGCCTGGTGTGCTGCAGTCCATGGAGTCACAAAGAGTCAGACATGACTGAATGAATGAACTGAACTGAACTGAATGAACTATGTATTTACCCTAGACTCTGTCTTCATGTTGGTTCCGTCTAAGACTCAGATCCAACTTGACAAACCAGTATGTTTTACTCATGCACATGTTCTCTTCAGTTCAGTTCAGTTCAGTTGCTCAGTCGTGTCTGACTCTTTGTGACCCCGTGGACTGCAGCACGCCAAACCTCCCTGTCCATCACCAACTCCCAGAGTTTACTCAAACTCATGTCCATTCAGTCCGTCATGCCATCCAACCATCTCATCCTCGTCAACCCCTTCCCCTCTCGCCTTCCATCTTTCCCAGCATCGGGGTCTTTTCCAGTGAATCAGTTCTTTGTATCAGGTGGCCAAAGTATTGGAGTGTCCACTTTAGCATCAGGCCTTCCAATGGATATTCAGTACTGAGTTCCTTTACGACTGACTGATTGAATCTCCCTGCAGTCCAAGGGACTCTCAAGAGTCTTCTCCAGCACCACAGTTCAAAAGCGTCAGTGTTCTCTCAAGCTATGTTAATAAGACTGTATTTGCTTGGAAACCTGCCTTTCTTCAAGATTCATGTTAATCACTTTACAGTCCAGGACAATTCACCTTGTGCCAATGTTCTCTCCAAATACACATTGTGGGTGAAGGGCCTGGTGCCAGTCTCTGATGTCTGTGTCAAAAGCTTTCTCTATCTCTTTTAAACTTTACTAAAACTTTATCACACAAAACCTCTGAGTGATCAAGCCTTGTCACTGGCCCCAGATTGAATTCCTCTCCTCCAGAAGCCAAGAATCTTGGCATCTTTCATGGCTCAGCAACAACTTTTCAACATCCCATGTATTTATTTATATGTGAATTTATATATTTATTTATTATGTTCCTGTTAGTCCTCCTCCACAAATAATATAGGCTCCTCTCAGTTAGGAATTTCTGTTTGTTTTGTTAGTGGGCCCAGAAGGGTACCTGGCACACGTGTTAGTTAAAGAGACATTTCCTGGTGCTTCCTAAGGTCCTCATGCTCCCCACCCCTTCCCTTTCCAGCTGCATCACTTTCCCATCACCGGCCTGCCAGCAGCCTGTTCATCCTTCAGACTTCAGCCAGGCTCCCCTTGCTTTATGAGGTCTCCATGACCTGCCTGTCCTCCTGCAGAACTTGTGCGGATTTCTACAGTGCATCTATCCCACTATTCACAGGTGTTAGATACCTTCCTGATGAAACAACAAGCTCTATCACGACCAGGAATGTGGGACCTCCCTGGTGGTCCAGTGGTTAAAACCCCACTCTCCAAATGCAAGGGACCTGGTTTCAATTCCTGGTCAGGGAACTAGATCTCACCTGCTTCAACTAAGACCAGTGCAGCCCAAAACAAAAATACAAACAAAAAAGCATATTAAAGACTTCATGGTGCCAGCTAAATGAATGCACAAACTCTTGGAGCGGCCAACCGACTGTTCACTATGTGGACGGCTTTAAAATGCATGAAATTTTAAATGCAGACTGGGCAGCAGATGATATTGTTAAATTAGGTGCAAAAACTTGACATTAGAGTTAGATCATGTACAGCTACATATGTCAGTGAGAAATACATCCTGGCATTTATAGGCAAACTAAGAACATGTCTGACATTTGCCTTAAAGTAAAAATTAAAAAGTGTGCTAGGAAGAAGCGTGCTTACCTAATGGGAAAAGAAATTTGCAAATGGTATATCCAATAAGGAGTTAAAATCCAAAAAATACAAAGAACTCATACAACTCAACAAGAAAACAAACAACCGAATTCAAAAAGTATGCAGAGAGCCGAACAGATATTCCTTCCAGAGATATGTAGACGACCAAAAGGTGCATGGAAGAATGTGCCGCATCACTAATTATTAGAGAAATATAAATGAAAACCACAGTGAGATATCACCTCATGCCTGGTAGAATGGCAGTTATCAAAAAGACAAGAAATGACAAGTGTTGGTGAGGATATAAAGAAAAGGAAACCCTGGTACTCTACTGACAAATGTAACCTGGTGCAGCCACTATGGAATAGTATGGAGATCCCTCAAAAAATGAACAGAATTATCGTATGATCCAGTTATCCCACTTCTGGGTATTTATCCAAAGGAAATGAAACCATTAATTCTAAAAGATATATGCAGCCCCTAGGTTCAGTGCAGCATTGTTTACAATAGCCAAGATGTGGAAACAACTGAAGTTCCCTTTGATGGGTGAATAGAGAAAGAATATGCAACACACACATACACTGGTTGTATACACAGTGGAATATTCAGTTCAGTTCAGTTGCTCAGTCGTGTCCGACTCTTTGCCACCCCATGAATCGCAGCACGCCAGGCCTCCCTGTCCATCACCAACTCCCGGAGTTCACTCAGACTCATGTCCACGATGTCAGTGATGCCATCCACCCATCTCATCCTCTGTTGTCCCCTTTTCCTCCTGCCCCCAATCCCTCCCAGCATCCGAATCTTTTCCAGTGAGTCAACTCTTTGCATGAGGTGGACAAAGTACTGGAGTTTTAGCTTTAACATCATTCCTTTCAAAGAACTCAGCCATAAAAAGATAAAATTTTGCCATTTGCAACAACATGGATGAGCCTGGAGGGTATTATGTTAAATGAAGTAAGTCAGAGAAAGGCAACGATCAGATGATTTCACTCACATGTGGAATATGAGAAACAAAAAAATAAACACACACACAAAATAAATGAACAAACCAAACCAAACCAAAAATGTTGATGCAGAGAACAGGGTAGAGGTCCCCAGAGGGGAAGGGGGAGGAACGGGGGAAATGATGGAGAGAATCAGCTGTATGATGACAGATAGAAACCACATGTTCAGTGGTGAAGACCGACGCGGCACATGGAAGCAGAAACACACTGCTGTACACGTGAAACATACAATGCAGCAAACCAGTGTCCTCTCAATAGGCAACCTGCGAGGGGAGGCCTATGAAGAGACAACGTGGGGAAACCTTCATCCCTGGTGAACCAGGAAGGCCTGACCACGGGGCAGTTCCGTCTCCCAGGCCCGCTGAGGAATGAGGGCTCGTAAAACCACTTAATTCAGCTCCTTCGTGAATGGAATCCATGAATCACAGGTTGAGTGAGTTTCCTAACTTCACTGCTACTGCTACTGCTGCTAAGTCACTTCAGTCATGTCCATGCAACCCCATGGACTGCAGCCTACCAGGCTCCTCCGTCCATGGGATTTTCCAGGCAAGAGTACTGGAGTAGGGTGCCATTTCCTTCTCCATCCTAACTTCACGCTGTAAAGCAATAGCGACACCAGAAGTAAAACCCAGGTCTGGGGCAACCAGAGCCAGCTTCCCTCCACCCGCTGAGTCTCCGATCTGTCTGTGAAGAGTGCCCATGTCTCGAACATCTTTCAAATACTTTCCCTTATCTAAACTCATCAGACAGGGAGGCCCAGAAGACGGACTGGTATGTGCTGGTTAGGTGGATAAATATTTGTAAAATACTGAGCGTGGCTCCAACATGCAGTCATCCTCGCTAAACATCCATCAGGAAAAAATTCAGAGTCCCTCGGAAACTCATGAGCTTGTGGAGCTGCGGTGGAAGGGTGGTTTGTGGGGACCAAGAAGCAGATGAAAGCTGCCGGCCCTCCGCTGTCCGCCCCCAGGTCAGACTCCCCTGGTAAGGAGTCTTACCAGGGTCAGGGGCGTTTTAACAGAGTGGTCAGCACTGTTCCAGCACAAGCTGCTCATTGACTGTTTACTATCTCCAGGCACTCAGTGTTCATCGCCGGATGCACTCAGCAATCCTTCTCTTTTTCTTCAGATAAAGGCAATGAGACTCAGACAGAATGCACTTACTGAGGACTGTGAGCCCGGTAAGTGATTGACCCAGGACGGGAATCGAGTTTGTCCAATCTCAGCTTCTCCTCTTCCCCCTCTGCCAAGCTGTATGTGAAGAATCCGAATGATTTTGGCCAAATGAAGATCACTGGTAAAGGAGCCGGAGGCAACTGACATCCTAACACAAGACGGCGCCCAGTGAAAAGGGGAACAGTGTATCCTCTCAGCTCCCCAGCAGGCGCTCTGATAGATGCTCTGTCTCCTATAGACTCAGGGGCCCCCCAGGATCGAGCAGAACAGGCCACAGCAACAGGAAGGTGATCTGTGGGTGACTCACTGACGGCCACCAAGTCAAACTGAGCAGATCTGACCTCGGGGCTCAAGGCGCCTAAACTCTTCTCACCTGCATCTTTCTCCAGCTCAGCAGAGGGGACAGGAAAATGAGAGGACAGAGTCAGTGAGCCACCTCTCCCCTTCAAGAATGTCGTCCTGAATTCTCCTGGGCTGGGCTGTTGTCCTATTCTGAATGCTTCTCCAGCCCCCTTTCTGGTCTGTTTCTTGATCAGCAATGCTCCCCATCTTCACTCAAGCCCCACACAGAGAAAGATAGATATACGTGCATGCACACACACACACACACACACACACACACACACACACACTCTGCTGTTCTTCCCAGATCTGTTTTACAGACAAGAAATCTGAACCCAAGCAGACTCAATGTATGCAGTGCCATCCACAAGGGACCTACAGAAACCACAATTGGCTCCTAGAAGAGAATCACATTAAAAATAAAGAATAAATGAAAACACATGGTCACAAAAAAAATCTATGCACAGATGTTCAGAGAGCATTATCCATAATAGTCCAGTGGAAACAACCCAGTGTCTGTCCGCAGACGAATGGGTAAACATGTTTCCCCACACATGGGAAATTTTTCTACCTTAAAAAGGAATGACGTGCTGACATGTGCAACAAACGTGAATGAACCTTGAAAACATGATGCTCAGTGAGTGAAGCCAGACCCAAGGGGGTCACATATTCCATTTCTATGCCACGTCCAGAACTGGCAAGTCCATAGGGACAGAAAGCAGATTAGTGAGGGGATGGAAGAAGAGGGGTTACTACAAAACCATGTGAGGTTTCTACTGGAGGTGATGAAAATGTTCTAAAATTAACTGTGGTGGTAGCTGTGCAAATTATCTCAGTACAGTAAAAGCTATGGTATTATACACTTTCAATGGGGTGATTGTATAGTATGTGAATTATATCACAGTGAAGCTGCTACTAAAATTAAAAATGAATGCTAAAATCTCCTAAACTTCTGAGGAACCTGCACAGTTCACTTTCAGAAGCCTTGAGAAACATGGGAGGCTAAAATAATGAATCTTGCTATCTTTAAGAAAGATAAATATTGTATACTAATGCATATACTGATGCTGAAGCTGAAACTCCAATACTTTGGCCACCTGATGCAAAGAGCTGACTCATTTGAAAAGACCTTGATGCTGGGAAAGATTGAGGGTGGGAGGAGAAGGAGATTACAGAGGATGAGATGGTTGGATGGTATCACCGACTCAATGGACATGAGTTTGGGTAAACTCCAGGAGTTGGTGATGGACAGGGAGGCCTGGCATGCTGCAGTCTTTGCAAGGGGTCGCAAAGAGTCGAACATGACTGAGCGACTGAACTGAACTCATATATATGGAATCTAGAAATTTGGTACTGATTAATTTATTTGCAAGGCAGCAATGGAGAAATGGACATAGAGAACAGACTTATGGACATGGGGAGAGTAGAGGAGAGGTGAGATGTATGGAGAGAGTGTCATGGAAACTTACATACCATATGTACCAATAGGAATTTGCTGTATGTCTCAGGGAACTCAGACAGCGGCTCTGTATCAGCCTAGAGAGGTGGGATGGGAAGAGAGATGGGAGGGAGGTTCAAGAGGGAGTGGGCATATGTACACCTATTGCTGACTCATGTTGATGTTTGACAGCAAACAACAAAATTCTGTAAAGCAATTATCCTTCAATTAAAAATAAGTTTAGAAAATAATAATGAAACTGGCTCTCTTGAGACACTTTTGTGGAGTGACCCATGATAAAAACTCCCAGAAGCCCCAGCTCAGGGAACACACTGCCCACAGATGTGCAACGCAGGTAACAGGACCCCACGCGGGGAAACCAGGGAGAGCCAGACCTCAGGTTGACTCTGTCCCCCTCCTCAGTCAAGAAACACAGGCGGTTCCTTACGCTAGAGTGTTGTCTGTAAAATGGAGAGGGAAGGTATAGCAGGAGTAGGTGTGACTCAAATGAATCCTGGGCACGTAGTGTGAGTTCAAAGAGGTGACTGCTGCGGAGACCATTACTGCACCATCCAAAGGGCAGACCTGGATGGTCAAGACCTGGCTGATGGGAGGAAGGCATCGTGTCTTCATTTCAGTGCTCCAAGCATCTTCAGGGGAGGTTTTCGAGGGTTTGGGCACAAAATGAGCAGGGTCTGTCATCCTCTCGTGTGAAACCCAGAGCGGCAGAGTCCGGTGGGCACACTTGCACAAGACACCAGACAGCGTGTTACGACAGCATCACACCCAACCCACCACTCGCGGGCCTTCGCCTGAGACATTTTCCTGCATTATTTCCTGTCTTCATCATCAAGCGTGACCTGAACCTGTACTAAGTGCAACGTGCTGGACTGGATGCACACAAGGTACAAGAGGGAGAAGCTGAGTCTCTGCACTCAAGGAGTTCCTAGCAATTCCAGGGGGTAGGAGGGGCTGCTACTTGCCTGCCAGTTTTACAAATGAAGAAACTGAGGCCAGAAACTGGGCTAGATGACCTGCCCAAGCACTCATAGCAATTTCAGGTGCTAGCAGTGTTGAGAGTACTGTGCTGAGAGCCAGCCTCAGGCTTTCTTCCGCAGGGTCTGAGTTCTCTCCTTCAGACACTTGAGCGTGGGTTTAAGATTGTCAGTGGCACCACTCGCCTCACAAATGACCAAGCACCAAGGATGCTCATCAGGACTGCTGTGTAATTTGCAAGGACCAATGCAACACGCAAATGCAGGATCCCTTATGCAAAAACCTTAAGGATTTCAAGATGGCCAGACTAAAGTGTAAACTGAGCCCAGGGCTCTTCTAAGCACAGGTCACACAGCCCTGAAGCCACCCTGTCCCATCACTGTCTCACAGTGTCCAGATACATGGAACAGATGGGTCTGTTGCAAGAAAGGAATTCTCCTGGGCTGGGCTGTGGCTCGCTCTGACCCCAACATTCAGCCACCTGCCTTGTGCATGTGGATCTCTTGGGCCAGTTGACCCAGCATCCTTTAGCGTTTTCAGCTCTGCAGATGTGAAGTCTCTGGGCTGACACTGCACTGGCTTCTTTGCATGAGAAATCCAGTCTCCAAGCTTCAGCAGCAGTGACACACGGATCCATTAACAAACCCTCAGACATGGAAAAAAGGAAATATCTACTCAGAGTTCCAATATGTTGCGGCTTCATTTGTCTTATTCAACTCTTTCTTCCCCTAGCTTGCAGTGCTTGCAGCTGTCTTGCAGAAAACAAGACAGTCCACCAAAAAACTAGTTAATCTTTCCATCCACCATACAAATCTTCTTTTTCTTGAATAATAGGTTACATAGCAATTCCAGACAAGCCAGAAGCTACTAGCATTTCAACAATCAGAAAGATAATTGGATTTGCTGTATGATGCAGGAAGCTCTGTGTTGACAACGTAGATGGGTGGGATGGGGTGGGAGGTGGCAGGGAGGTTTAAGAGGGAGGGACATACATATACCTATGGCTGATTCATGCTGATATGTGGCAGAAACCAACATCATATTGTGACACAATTATCCTCCAATTAAAAATTTTAAAAAGAGAGAAAAAAGAAAGATAATATGGTATTAATTCAGCATCAGAGGCAGATTAAAGTGAATTAATTAATGAATTAGTTGTGGGGCTTCACCAGGTCAAAGCCCCTCTGTCATAGGTGAGTTGCTCCAACCCCCAGGACCTCAGAATATGATCTTATTCGGACATAGAGTTGATGCAGATGTAATAAGACGAGCAGAGATAGTGAAGGACGGGGAAGCCTGGCATGCTGCAATCCATGGGGGTCTCTGAACTATAAGAGGAGGTCACACTGAAGCAGATCAGTCCTGAGTGTTCATTGGAAGGACTGATGTTGAAGCTGAGAGTCCAATACTTTGGCCACCTGATGCGGAGAGCTGATTCATTTGAAAAGACCCTGATGCTGGAAAAGATTGAGGGCAGGAGTAGAACCGGATGACAGAGGATGAGATGGCTGGATGGCATCAGCGACTCGATGGACATGAGTTTGAGTGAACTCCGGAAGTTGGTAATGGACAGGGAGGCATGGCGAGCTGCGGTTCATGGGGTCCCAAAGAGTCGGACAGAATTGAGCGACTGAACTGAACTGAACTGACACTGAAGTAGGGTGGAACTTAATCCAATATGACTATATGGATTTTTTACTATGTATTTAGAAAGTTTCTTCTGGCTGCGCCATGTGATATACAGGATCTTAGTTCCCCTGACAGGGATTGTATCCACCACGCCCCTTATGGTAGAAGCGCAGAGTCTTCACCACTGGACTGACAGGAAGACATACCTTCTGCATGCAGTCAGAAAGCATCCGAGAGAGGAATGGAGACCTGGACTCGGACTACACAATCCACGGAGAAGCTCCTGCCTTTCAGAGCCTCAGAGGTCGGAACCCAGAGCCACAAACTGGCTGTGCTTGTTTGCAGGTACATACACACACATGTGCATGTGTGCTCCAGTGTGCCTGCATATACACTCACATATTCATACATACCTGTATACACAGGACTACATGTGTGTTTGTACTGGTGTGTACATACATTATATGTATATATTATATACATATACATATATATATATATATATACACTGTTTTTTACCTGTGTGTTTCCATGTATGTGTGTGTTGCTTGCTAAGTCACTTCAGTTATGTCCAACTCTTTGAGATGCTATGGACTGTAGCCTGCCAGGCTCCTCTGTCCATGAGATTCTCCAGGCAAGAACACTGGAGTGGGTTGCCATTCCCTTCTCCAGGAGATCTTCCTGACCCAGGGATTGAACCCACGTCTCTTACTTCTGTTACATTGGCAGGCAGGTTCTTTACCATTAACACCACCTTGGAAGTCCATATATGTGTGTGTGTATTTATACATACACTATATATAGATACACACACACATTCTGGTATATGGATTTATACATACTCTGTATATAGATACACACACACACACATACTGGTATATGGATCTATATATACATGATATAGGTCTTCTCATATACACATATCGGTGTATGTATTGATATGTAATTGTATACATGTACATATATTTACTACTATATATGATATGTGTGTATATATTTTTCTGGCATGTATTTATTAATGTTTCCTGGTGTGCACACACAGAGAATGCTCCTTGGTGGACCATACATGCCCTAGTTCTCAGTCCCCACTGCTCCCTTCTGCCCTGCACTTTGGGGTCTGTTCCCTGCACGTAATTTGCATGTAAGGGTGCAGAGCTCTGACCCAGCAGCGCCACCTGCTGGTCCCCTTGGTATTTCTGGCAGAATCTGACTGGCCACATGCGTTCCAAGGGAAGGAGAATCTGAAGGTAGACCCCTGGGCGCTCCGAGGGAAGCCCCCAGAATCACAGGGCCCTCAGATGACCCCGGAAGCCCATTTGTAACTGTGGGTATGGATTCAAAGAGCCGGAACCCTCAAGAAGTCACTGATTCTGGATGAGGGGGAAGGCTGAACCCCAAAGGAATATGAAGTCTGGGTGACCCCAGGAAGGGAGAAGAGTCTCCCCCCAGGAAGGCAAGCTTGCTGGGCCCCAGCTGGCACTTCTCCCTGTCTCAGCCTCACACCCAACCCCGTGGCCCGGCCCCAGAGAGGACATCTGGCGGGGGCAGGGGCAGAATTGCACGTGCAGGGTAGAGGGTGATGGGAGTCTAATCCAGGAGGAGGGAAGGTTCCAGGGGACCCTGGGGAGTGAATTAGTCCCTGGGGAACCTGGAGGAAAGAGAGCTTTAGAAGAATCAAGCCAGAGACCCAGACATCAGGGTGTGGAAAAGTCCCCCAAGCCTGCTCACAAGAGCAGGTGTGGGCGAATCACAGGGGGCAGAACCAGAGGAGCAGGGAGCCCCCACCACCACCCTCCTGGCTGGAGCCCCTGGCAGCACCCACGGGCGGCTGGTCAGCGAGCTCACCACCTCCCTGTGGCCTCATCGCCACCATGACCATCATCCCTTGGTCCGTCCTCCCCTCAAGTGGCGTCTGCTTCCTTACAGAGCTCTCGTCCTGCCTTTGGGATGGTTCCAGGTGAGCACGCTCCTCCCCCGGAAGACAAAACCCCGTCTAACTGACCAGAGCCTGCGGCTCCTGGAAGGCAAGGTCAGCCTGGTGTTCCTCCCGCCTCTTCCCAGCCCAAATGCCCTGCATCTTAATCACGTAGTCACTTGGGTCTCAGGTCCTTCAACTGTAAAACAAAGATGTTAGGGGACTTCCCTGGCTGTCTAGTGGTTAAGACTTCCCCTTCTAGTGCAGACGGTGTGAGTTCAACTCCTGGCTGGGGAGCTAAGATTCCACATGACTCATAGTCAAAAAAAACAAAACATTAAACACACACACACACAGAAGCAATATTGTAACAAATTCAATAAACATTTTTTTTTAATTGTCCACATCAAGAAAGCCTTTAAAAAAAATAAAGAGTGCCGGGAGCCAGCCTGAGGAGTCCCGCCTGTGGCAAAGGTCATGAGGTTAAGGGGCCCGAAAAGCAAAGGCGAGTCGGGCCTTAAGGGAACCTCGCTGGATCTGCTCGTGCATCTGCCCCCAAACCAGAGTCTGCCTGCTTTACTGTGTTATGCTTTCCACCTACTCTTCTGACATTAACAGGGGGACTATCCTCCCACCACCTTTTTCTGGAAAACGTTAATTTAGAGCTTTTAGATGATAAGTCTCCTGGGCATAATAAAAGTGTTTCAATCCAAAAACCCCTCTGATGGCTTTCTAGCTTGCCTGCCGGACTCTTGCAGCTGCGCATGTGATTGTTTGCGGCCTCCTGACCGCCAGAGGAAGCTTAAAATATCCTAGGAATGTAGGGGCTTCTGAGGAGTCAAAATCATTAGAATAGGACTGATTAAGGGTTTCACTTGTTGAGCCAATACTTGCTGCCAAGTTTTCATATCTTTCATTTGTTGATACAGTTGGTATGTAGAAAAAACAGGTAGTAGCCTTGGCATTAGCAACATTAGATCCTTGAGTTAAGTATTTTCTTTGTTATAACCCACTGCACCTTTGTTCTATGGAATGTAACTTTATGTAGTACTTTGAGGGTGATGCAGATTAAGAGAAAACACTTCAAGGGAAAGTGAGTTTTCTGGTTGACAGACATTTATCTAGGAAAAGAGCCGTAAAAATGTTAACAGGCTCCTTGGCCAGAAGATGATGTAAAACCACCTGAGACCTTTTGTATAGGGGAAGGTATGCAAAAAGAAAGCCCGGTCTCAATAAGGGTCAGGACTGCAGCCCCTGCATAACTCTGCGTATTCCATTATTTTTTTATGTACAACTTCAAGTATATAAGTTGCTTTTGAAAATAGTTATGGGTCTGGCACCAATACTTGGCTCCCCCATGTCATTCTTTTCTCACTTTTCTGGCTGAATTCCCAGGGCTTCCCTGGTGGCTCAGACGGTAAAACATCTGCCTGCAATGCGAGAGGCCCGGGTTCGATTCCTGGGTCAGGAAGATCCCTTGGAGAAGGAAATGGCAATCCACTCCAGCACTCTTGCCTGGAAAATCTCATGGACAGAGGGGCCTGATAGGCTACAGTCCATGGGGTCGCAAAGAGTCGGACACGACTGGCTCCCCCATGTCGTTCTTTTCTCTTTTCTGGCTGAATTCCCATCTGGAGTGTGGAGGCTCACTGTGTCTACTTATCTGCCCTTGCTTCTAAGACCCACGCAAGAGGGAGCCCAAGGCAGGACATCCTCCGCTCTTCAAGCAGGTGCTGGTGGCCTACGTAGACAGTGCAAATTCCTTGTCTTGGAACTTCATTGGTTCTCCACATAAACCAAGTTATTCAGCCTCTTTTCTCCACTAATTTTCTCACTACACTATTCTTTCCTAATCTCTCTTTATATCTCTGAGTAAATAAGTCTTTCCTTGCCGACTCTGTCCCTGCTTCAAATTCCCTGGATCCACCGGGGCTGGACCCCGGCAAAAGAGGTTAGATTGGATTGTTTTGAAAAGCTTTAATGTTCCATTGTTCTCCAAAAGCTGAAAAGCCATCTAGCCAAGAGGCTGATAACATTAAAAAGGGCTGATAAGTAGGTACCCATATGATCTAAATATATAAATGTATAAATAGGTGCAGAATATAGATATCAATGTGTGTATACAAAGACACATATATTCCGCTGAGAGTCTGGGAGCCATGATCCCTAAGAAGCACACCTAGCACCTAGATCAGTTCAGTTCAGTTGCTCAGTCGTGTCTGACCCTTTGTGACCCCATGGACTGTAGCACGCCAGGCCTCCCTGTCCATCACCAACTCATGGAGCTTGCTCAAACTCATGTCCATCATGTTGGTGATGCCATCCAACCATCTCATCCTCTGTCATCCCCTTCTCCTCCTGCCTTCAGTCTTTCCCAGCATCAGGGTCTTTTCTAATGTATCAGTTCTTCGCATCAGGTGGCCAAAGTGTTAGAGTTTCAGCTTTAGTATCAGCCCTTCCAATGAATATTCAGGATTGATTTCCTTTAGGATTGACTGGTTTGATTGACTGGATTGATTGATCTCTTTGCTGTCCAAGGGACTCTCAAGAGTCTTCTCCAACACCACAGTCCAAAAGCATCAATTCTTTGGCGCTCAGCTTTCGTCATAGTCCAACTCTCACACCCATACATGACCACTGGAAAAACCTTAGCTTTGGCTTGATGGACCTTTCTTCAGAAAGTTATGTCTCTGCTTTTTAATATGCTGTCTTGGTTGGTCATAGCTTTTCTTCCAAGGAACAAGTGTCCTTTAATTTCATGGCTGCAGTCACCATCTGCAGTGGTTTTGGAGCCCCCCAAAATAAAGTCTCTCACTGTTTCCACTGTTTCCCCATCTATTTGCCATGAAGTAATGGGACTGTAATATGCAGGTCAGGAAGCAAACAAATAGGAAAAGGAGTACGTCAAGGCTGTATATTGTTACCCTGCTTGTTTAACTTATATGCAGAGTACATCATGAGAAACGCTGGGCTGGAAGAAGCACAAGCTGCAATCAAGATTGCTGGGAGAAATATCAATCTCCTCAGATATGCAGATGACACCACCCTTATGGCAGAAAGTCAAGAGCTAAAGAACCTCTTGATGAAAGTGAAAAGGAGAATGAAAAAGTTGGCTTAAAGCTCAACATTCAGAAAACGAAGATCATGGCATCCGGTCCCATGACTTCATGGGAAATAGATGGGGAAACAGTGGAAACAGTGTCAGACTTTATTTTGGGGGGCTCCAAAGTCACTGCAGATAGTGGTTGCAGCCATGAAATTAAAAGACAGAAAGTTACGACCAACCTAGATAGCATATTGAAAAACAGAGATACTACTTTGCCAACAAAGGTCCATCTAGTCAAGGCTATGGTTTTTCCAGTGGTCATGTATGGATGTGAGGGATGGACTGTGAAGAAAGCTGAGCACTGAAGAACTGATGCTTTTGAACTGTGGTGTTGGAGAAGACTCTTGAGAATCCCTTGAACTGCAAGGAGATCCAATCAATCCATTCTGAAGGAGATCAGCCCTAGGATTTCTTTGGAAGGAATGATGCTAAAGCTGTAACTCCAGTACTCTGGCCATCTGATGAGAAGAGTTGACTCATTGGAAAAGACTCTGATGCTGGGAGGGATTGGGGACAGGAGGAGAAGGGGACGACAGAGGATGAGATGGCAGGATGGCATCACTGACTTGGTGGACGTGAGTCTGAGTGAACTCTGGGAGTTGGTGATGGACAGGGAGGCCTGGAGTACTGGGATTCATGGGGTTGCAAAGAGTCGGACATGACTGAGTGACTGAACTGAATTGAATGGGACCAAATGCCATGATCTTCATTTTCTGAATGTTGAGTTTTAAGCCAACTTTTTCACTCTCCTCTTTCACTTTCATCAAAAGCCTTTTAGTTCTTCTTCAGTTTCTGCCATGAAGGTGGTGTCATCTGCATATCTGAGGTTACTGATATTTCTCTCAGCAATCTTGATTCCAGCTTGAGCTTCATCCAGCCCAGCGTTTCTTGTGATGTACTCTGCATATAAGTTAAATAAGCAGGGTAACAATATACAGCCTTGACATACTCCTTTCCTGATTTGGAGCCAGTCTGTTGTTCCATGTGCAGTTGCTTCTTAACTAGCATAGAGATTTCTCAGGAGGCAGGTCAGGTGGTCTGGTATTCACATCTCTTTCAGAATTTTCCACAGTTTGTTGTGATTCACACAGTCAAAGGCTTTGGCATAGTTAATAAAGCAAAAGTAGATGTTTTTCTGGAACTCTGTTGCTTTTTGGATGATCCAGTGCATGTTGGCAATTTGATCTCTGATTCCTCTGCCTTTTCTAAATCCAGCTGGAACATCTAGATACTGACTGTAAGTTCTGTTCCCCACTAGGTGGACTGGGGCTCCTTGGAGAACTGGCTGCTTCCATGGCGTGGGCAGAGGAGAGGCAGAACGGAATGAACTTGGGTTATCTTACTGTACCAGAAAATGAGGAGCACTCAGAGAATGAGGGAGCACACTAAAAGGACACAGAAGCCAGCTCCAAGGGCTCCTGGAGCCAAATCTGAGATAATTTACACATAGATACACAACAATAGTAATGGACTGTAACCCACTGAGTAAATGTAATAGAGATAAATAAACAGAAAGTCTGATGAGAAATGGGATATTCACAGAGTGTCAACATATCCCTCCACAGAATATTTATTAATTGCAAAGGTAACTTTCAGGGAGAAGCCAGGCAGTCACTACTGTAACCAGTGGATATACCACGAGCGTGGCATCCATCGTTAATGGGACAAACTGAAAAAAAAGTTAATGGGACGAACTGAAAGTGCCACATAAGCAGCACTTCTGGGATGTTCCTGCCAAAGATTTTTAACCTGAATCCTATCACAAAGGAACAGCAGACACACTCAAACAGAGAGACAAGCCATAGACAAACAGACAAACAGATCCTTAATCCTCCAGTTGTCAAAGTCATGAAAGTCAGGCTTTCCTTAGCTTAACTGTGGAGGAACTGCTCTAGACTGCAGGGGACCACGGAGCCCACAGCCAGATGCAGGGCAAATCAGAACTGCATCCCTTTACGAAAAGGAATCATGGGGACAGGTGGTGAGACTGGAACAGCAATGCCACGTCGCGATGGCTGTGTTGTGACTAAATAAGAGAAAGTCTTTATTTGCAGGAAACACACTGAAGCATTCAGGGGTGAGGTATTTGGGGAGGCCTGGCATGCTGTAGTCCATGGGGTCGCAGAGTTGGACACAACTGAGCGACTGAACTGAACTGATTCAGGAGTGACGGAGCATCATGTCAGTGTGTCCTCAGACGATTCTAGGAAAAAATATGTAATTTGTGCTGAAACTTTTCTGCAAGGTTGAGATTGTTTTGCATTTTTTAAAAATGACATTAGTTCAGTTCAGTTCAGTCTCTCAGTCATGTCTGACTCTTTGTGACCCCATGGACTGCAGCATGCCAGGCTCCCTGTCCATCACCAACTCCCGGAGTTTACTCAAACTCATGTCCATCATGTCGGTGATGCCATCCAACCATCTCATCCTCTGTCATCCCCTTCTCCTCCCACCTTCCATCTTTCCCAGCATCAGGGTCTTTTCCAATGAATCAGTTCTTTGCATCAGGTGGTCAAAGTATTGGAGTTTCAGCTTCAATATCAGTCACCCACAAAACAATCTCTGGAAATTCCTGAGAAAGGAAAAGCAGAGATCTCTTCTTTCCAATAAGGAATTGCAACCAAGAAAACCTTTCTAAGTGCGTGCACCCAGCCTGCAAATCTGGAACCCTGAGTGGGCCTCCCTGGCCCCAGGCCTATCTTCCCTCAAACCCTGACAGCACAGATATCAGGAAAACACGACACCAGCACCCCTGGCAGCCCAGCCCTGAAGAGCGTCAGAATGGGGTTGTATCTGCTTTCACTGAGCACACGCTACATGCAGGGGGTTTGAAGTCAAAACCACCAGCAAGTGAATCTCAGCTCACATTCACTGTGTGATCTTGGGTGGGTCACTTAACCTCTCTGAGCCTCAGCTTTCTGCTATGTATAATGTCTACTTTGCTAGGCTGTGGTGCAGATTAGAGAATTATGCAGAATGCTTAGTAGAATTATGGTTTTCAGACATTAGACCTTTGGCAGGAGGCCTCCAAATCCCCAGGGAATTGTTGTAAGAAACACAGAGTTTTCACCCCCTCCTAGAGATTTTTAAAGCTTACCTGGCTAGTTTCAGTTTTATCAGCTCTACATCCCCTTCACCCCTACTTCTGCTTAGATCAGACTAAACTATGTGCCATTTCTCAAATGCCATAGTACTTCTTACTGTACCTTTGTACATGCTGTTCACACAAAATGCCCTTCCCCTTAGTTGGACTGGAAATCTTTCAAAACCCAGCTGAAATGTACCCTCACTTGGAAAACCTTTCCTGACCCCCACCTCCCAGCATCCCCTTCTCTGTCTGATCAGTTGTTATTACATCAGTAAGAAATATAATTACCTTCCTTTGCAGGTGGAAGAAGGGGATGACAGAGGATGAGATGGTTGGATGGTATCACCGACTCGATAGACATGAGTTTGAGTAAACTCAGGGAGTTGGTGATGGACAGGAAGCCTGGCATGCTGCTGTCCATGGGGTCACAAAGAGTCAGATACGACTGAGTAATTGAACTGAACTGAACTTTTGTACTTTACATTTCACAGTGAATGTCGTTTTTAAACAACCACACCAGGAACTAATTATTAGCCTTGTTTTCCTGTTTAATACAAAACAGCTGAGCCTAAGCCGCTTGCCCCAGGTCCCGTAGCCGGCAAGGACGGAGCCAGAACCACACCCCCAGGCAGCTCAATCATTGTCTTGGTTCTCCGCTTCCACCAGGTGAGTTCTGGGATGTCAGGGACCATTTTCCCTTCATCCCTGATCCTCATTGTAATTTCTGAGACACAGCCAGTAGGGATCGCTAAACATTGGTCCCTGTCTCCCAGGTCCACACCTGGGCTTTCCCAGAGCTGGCACAGCTGGGAGCCTGTGGGGCTGGGTGAACCGGATGCCTGTAGATGAAGAGAAAAGCGGTCGGTTTTCTCAGGGTGCAGCTCGCAGTTCCACCAGACGATGGCGCCGCTGCACCATTCAGGCCCGGCCGCAGCCCCCGACGTTCCACGGTGGCGTTTCCACTGGGCAAGTGTCCATTCTGCTGTGATAGGCAGAATTTGCAAAACTGAAACTTCATGGATGAAAGAATTAACCTGCAAATGACAGAATAAAAATAGAGAGAGCATGGAATTGATACTAAGGCACCCCCTCCTCCTTGGGGAAAATACGCCTTACTTAAGTAGGAGCTGACTACAGCAGACACATGGCTGTGTGCTGATGGGAGAAGATACTAAAAGTCGTAACATTTAACCACAGACAACCGAGTGCTCGCAAGCGGGCCCTGTGCAGCGGGCCCTGTGATGGAGTAAATGAGACTCCAGTGTCCCGCCTCACAACAGGGACACCAGGGTCCCCTCAGCCTTGGTTACAGTATTATGTCATTGACATATTATTCAAGTATATTTACAATTTTCCAAGCCTAGGGAAAGTTGTGACCAACCTAGGCAGCATATTAAAAAGCAGAGATGTTACTTTGTCAACAAAGGTCCATCTAGTCAAGGCTATGGTTTTTCCAGTGGTCATGTATGGATGTGAGAGTTGGACTGTGAAGAAGGCTGAGCGCCGAAGAATCAATGCTTTTGAACTGTGATGTTGGAGAAGACTCTTGAGAGTCCCTTGGACTGCAAGGAGATCCAACCAGTCCATTCTGAAGGAGATCAGCCCTGGGATTTCTTTGGAGGGAATGATACTAAAGCTGAAACTCCAGTACTCTGGCCACCTGATGAGAAGAGCTGACTCATTGGAAAAGAGCCTGATGCTGGGAGGGACTGGGGGCAGGAGAAGAAGGGGACGACAGAGGATAAGACAGCTGGATGGCATAACTCGCTTGACATGAGTCTGGGTAAACTCCAGGAGTTCTTGATGGACAGGGAGGCCTGGCATGCTGCGACTCATGGGGTCGCAAAGAGTCGGCCACGACTGAGCGACTGAACTGAACTGAAGCCTAGATTTGGTACACAGGCTCATGTCCTCAGTCGCTCAGTCATGTCCGACTCTTCAACCCCGTGGACTGTAGCCCGCCAGTCTCCTCTGTCCATGGAATTCTCCAGGCAAGAAGACTGGAGTGGGTAGCCATTCCCTTCACCAGGGGATCTTCTGCATCCAGGGATCAAACCTGCGTCTCCTGCATCTCCTGCATTGGCAGGCAGTATCTTTCTCATGGAGCCACCAGGGAAGCCCAGATTTGGTTCCCAGGATGCAACAAAGCATTCCAGATGCAGATTGCTTTCTGGGGAGCCTGGCACAGGGACCACCACGCTGGTATTTGTGGCTGACGGTTTGGGGACCTAGGAGGAAGTCTGGAAAACCCGGAGCCAAGGGCTGAGATGGGGTGGGCTAGGCTGAAGACAACATGGTGCCTTTGAGGAGAGCCTGAGCCCCTTCCTTTCTCAGAAACATCTCTTCCAGGAAGGCCCTCCAGGAGCTAGAGCAGAACCATCTTCCTCCATCTGGTATCTGCCACCCTTGCCCCACCCAAGCCTCCTCCTCTTCTTCCTCTGTGTCCTCTCCGTGGAAATCTCATCCAGTTCTGGAGCCTTAAGTGTCCATCAAAGATGCCTCCAAGACACCATTACTGAACACAGAAACAGTCCATCAGCAAATAAACACGTGCACAATCGATGTCGGTGTGGTTACCCAAATCTACACACGTCATAAAATTGCCTAGACCTGCACACACAGACAACATTGAATCCGCTGAAATCTGAACCAGCTCGCTGGACGGCACCCACGTCAGCTCCCTGGCTTTGATACTGTACTTATGCAAGACATTACCATCAAGTGAAAGTGGATGACATCCTAAGTGTTCTTTTTATTTTTCTTTACAACCTCCTGTGACTCTGCAATTATTTGAAATTTTAAAGGTTGTAGGGAAAGAGCAGTTCGCCAAGATGGCGATGGTCAGGCTCTTGCCCCACGTTCTGTAAACAATGACTTTGCCTGGTTATGTAACACCTGAGGTTATTTATAGCACTGTGCATGCACATCACGATGTATTCGCTTGGCCACGTGACACTTTTATTCAGTCCTATATAGTGAAAGTTACTCAGTTGTGTCCAACTCTTTGTGACTCCATGGACTATACAGTCCATAGAATTCTCCAGGCCAGAATACTAGAGTGGGAAGCCTTTCTCTTCTCCAGGGGATCTTCCCAACCCAAGGATCGAATCCAGGTCTCCCGCATTTAGAGCAGATTCTTTACCAGCTGAGCCATAAGGGAAGCCCCTCCTGTCTAAGCACCCCCTGAAAAGCCCTTGCTGTGCATTGCAGCGGCATCTCCCATTAGAGGATAAAAAATATCTGCAGTTCCTGTGGCATCTTCTCCCAGCTTCTTCCCTTCTGCTTCCCAGCGCATGCCTTGCCTACCCTGGGTTCAGTGAACCGTGAGACAAAGCACTTCTTTTGAAAAGTGTCCAGCCCACGCTTTGTCCTGGGCTCCAAGATTGTGCGTCCAGCCACCCTCCCCCAGTGCTGATTCCTGCAGCTTCCTCAAACCAGCATGGTTGAGGAACCCCTTCACCCTCCCCACCCCAATCCCCACCCACTGCCCCTGCAGCTTCCTGATCTCCTGGTCTCCCCAGGAACTCCAGGCCCCAGTCCGGACCACCTGCGTCAGGCCTGTCTTCAGCCTCAGCCCCAGCGCATTGTTTCAACACAAAAGCCATCCTGGCGTTTTGGCTTCCAGGTGCTGCACACGCTCAGCTTTGAAGGCTGAGAGAAGGGACTTCCCTGGTGACTCAGTGGGAAAGAATCCAGCTGCAACGCAGGAGAAGAGGGTGTGATCCCTGGGCTGGGAAGATCCCCTGGAGAAGGAAATGGCAACCCGCTCCACCATTCTTGCCTGGGAAATCCAGGAACAGAGGAACCTGGAGGGCCACTGTCCATGGGGTCGCAAAGAGTCAGACCGACTTAGCAGCTTAACAACGACAATATGGTCATCAGGGAGAATCCATTCAGGGGCTGGCCTCACTCACTCAGGTTCTCTGAACCATCGAGGCCTCTACCTGGGTTGTCCTTGTTGGGCCTGCACAGCCCAGTTGTAGCAAGAATCTTGTTAAGTCAGTCAAGAAGGAACCCCACCCTCTAATCACCCTGAATATCTAATCAAATTTCAGACTAGATCCCCCAGGCCTGCCTCCAGCAAGAATCCAGTTTAACCAGAAACACCGCCCCCCCCACCCCGACCCTTACCCCAAAGCTTTCTCTTAGCAACTTTCCGTTCACTGACCCCTACCTCATCCCTGGGCCATAAATGCCCATGTGGCCAGGTGTCCTGAAGGCTCTTTTCCCCACTGCAGTACTGTACTTTACTGCTAGTCGCTCAGTCGTGTCCGACTCTTTGCAACCCCATGGGCTGTAGCCTACCAGGATTCTCCCTCCATGGGATTCTCCAGGCAAGAGTATGGGAGTGGGTTGCCATTTCCTTCTCCAGGGGATCTTCCCAACCCAGGGATCAAACTCAGGTCTCCCACATTGCAGGCAGACGCTTTAACCTCTGCGCTACCAGCCGTAGCTGCTGGTTAAACTCTGTATTGACTGCTTTAACCACCGTCCAGCTCTGTGGCTCTCGGACAGTAGCTGAAGTAAAATCAGCTTCTCCCACTGAAGCTTGATATCAACCAGGCCTCAGAAACAAAGGCCAGCACCCTGGGCTGGTGAGAGTCGAGATGTTTAAGGCTGACAGACACGCAGGACTTGTAAGGGTCTAATTGGTCACGTGTGTGGTGTGCTAACTCGCTTCAGTCATTTCCAACTCTTTGTGACCCAATAGACTATAGGCCCCAGGCTCCTCTATCCATGGGGTTCTCCAGGCAAGAATACTAGAGTGGGTTGCCATACCAGGATCTTCCCGACCCAGGGATCAAACCTGCATCTTTTACGTCTCCTGCATTGGCGAGCAGGGTCTTTACTATGTCAACTAAAAAGATGCACAACTTGAAAGCTGCAAGTTTTATTTGGGGGCAAAATGAGGACTGCAGCCTGGGAGGCAGCACCTCAGATAGCTCTGAGAGATTGCTCCAAAGAGGTAGTGGGGGAAGGTCAATATATGAGATTTTGGTGATGGAGTTCAGTGCAATCAAGCACTTACTTACAGGGTTTTCTGCTAGTCACAAGATCTTGAAGGGATTTAGTGCTTTTCTGGATACCAGAAGATGCAAAGATGCAAAGTCAGTTCCTGAAAATATCTAGTTATCTAAAGACTCGTCCCACCAGATTCCTTGCAGCACAGAGTGCCTCACTCTGCCCTGAAGAGGTCATCAGCTGCGACAGCACAAGGTTCAGTCTCCACAGATGTGTGTGCTCAGTCACACAGTTGTGTCCGACTCTGCAGTCCCTTGGACTGTAGCCTGCCACGCTCCTCTGTCCGTGGGATTCTCCAGACAAGAATATTGGAAGTGCATTGCCATGCCCTCCTCCAGGGGATCTTCCCACCCCAGGCGTCGAACACAGGTCTCCTGCATTGCAGGCGGATTCTTTTACCGCCTGAGACACCACAGGGAAGCTCAGTCTCCACAGAGTCTGAGTCTAATCTCCGTAGAGGCAGATGGCAAATGCCCTTGCTGTTCACTCATTGGCAATGCTATTGGCAAGTGCCAGTTGGTAACTGACAACCACCAGCGGCACCTGAAAGCTCCTAGTCAGTCACAGTTCAATTCAGTTGAGCTCAGTTGTGTCTGACTCTTTGCAACCCCGTGGACTGCAGCATGCCAGGCCTCCTCCACCAACTCCCAGAGTTTACTCAGACTCATGTCCATTGAGTTGCTGATGCCATCCAGCCATCTCAGCCTCTGTCTTGCCCTTCTCCTCCTGCCTTCAGTCTTTCCCAGCATCAGGGGCTTTTCCAAAGAATCAGTTCTTCGAATCAGGTGGTCAAAGTATTGGAGTTTCAGCTTCACTATCAGTCCTTCCAATGAATATTCAGGACTGATTTCCTTTAGGATTGACTGGCTTGATTTCCTTGTAGTCCAAGGGACTCTCAAGAGTCTTCTCCACCACCACAGTTCACCATAGTCAGTCACATCAAGTAGCAAAACCTGAACCTCTGGTTTCCAGAACCAATGGAGCTCCACAAAGAACTGTATCCCCCTGACTGCACCATCTGCTGGGTGTGGACCTTGAACAAGTTACTTCATCCCTCCCAGCAGCTTGTTGTCTCTTTTGTGAAATGGGGACAAGATTGCCTGGAAATCAAGTAGCTGAAGTAAAATCAGCTTCTCCCACTGAAGCTTGATATCAACCAGGCCTCAGAAACAAAGGCCAGCACCCTGGGCTGGTGAGAGTCGAGATGTTTAAGGCTGACAGACACGCAGGACTTGTAAGGGTCTAATTGGTCACGTGTGTGGTGTGCTAACTCGCTTCAGTCATTTCCAACTCTTTGTGACCCAATAGACTATAGGCCCCAGGCTCCTCTATCCATGGGGTTCTCCAGGCAAGAATACTAGAGTGGGTTGCCATACCAGGATCTTCCCGACCCAGGGATCAAACCTGCATCTTTTACGTCTCCTGCATTGGCGAGCAGGGTCTTTCTATGTCAACTAAAAAGATGCACAACTTGAAAGCTGCAAGTTTTATTTGGGGGCAAAATGAGGACTGCAGCCTGGGAGGCAGCACCTCAGATAGCTCTGAGAGATTGCTCCAAAGAGGTAGTGGGGGAAGGTCAATATATGAGATTTTGGTGATGGAGTTCAGTGCAATCAAGCACTTACTTACAGGGTTTTCTGCTAGTCACAAGATCTTGAAGGGATTTAGTGCTTTTCTGGATACCAGAAGATGCAAAGATGCAAAGTCAGTTCCTGAAAGTATCTAGTTATCTAAAGACTCGTCCCACCAGATTCCTTGCAGCACAGAGTGCCTCACTCTGCCCTGAAGAGGTCATCAGCTGCGACAGCACAAGGTTCAGTCTCCACAGATGTGTGTGCTCAGTCACACAGTTGTGTCCGACTCTGCAGTCCCTTGGACTGTAGCCTGCCACGCTCCTCTGTCCGTGGGATTCTCCAGACAAGAATATTGGAAGTGCATTGCCATGCCCTCCTCCAGGGGATCTTCCCACCCCAGGCGTCGAACACAGGTCTCCTGCATTGCAGGCGGATTCTTTTACCGCCTGAGACACCACAGGGAAGCTCAGTCTCCACAGAGTCTGAGTCTAATCTCCGTAGAGGCAGATGGCAAATGCCCTTGCTGTTCACTCATTGGCAATGCTATTGGCAAGTGCCAGTTGGTAACTGACAACCACCAGCGGCACCTGAAAGCTCCTAGTCAGTCACAGTTCAATTCAGTTGAGCTCAGTTGTGTCTGACTCTTTGCAACCCCGTGGACTGCAGCATGCCAGGCCTCCTCCACCAACTCCCAGAGTTTACTCAGACTCATGTCCATTGAGTTGCTGATGCCATCCAGCCATCTCAGCCTCTGTCTTGCCCTTCTCCTCCTGCCTTCAGTCTTTCCCAGCATCAGGGGCTTTTCCAAAGAATCAGTTCTTCGAATCAGGTGGTCAAAGTATTGGAGTTTCAGCTTCACTATCAGTCCTTCCAATGAATATTCAGGACTGATTTCCTTTAGGATTGACTGGCTTGATTTCCTTGTAGTCCAAGGGACTCTCAAGAGTCTTCTCCACCACCACAGTTCACCATAGTCAGTCACATCAAGTAGCAAAACCTGAACCTCTGGTTTCCAGAACCAATGGAGCTTCACAAAGAACTGTATCCCCCTGACTGCACCATCTGCTGGGTGTGGACCTTGAACAAGTTACTTCATCCCTCCCAGCAGCTTGTTGTCTCTTTTGTGAAATGGGGACAAGAGTGCCTGGAAATCACGCTCCGTGGGTTAAACAAGGAGTTCAGTGTGTGTTCCATCTGTTACCGAGTCCAAGCTTGCTCAGCTCACTGTACAACAGGCCAATGAATCTGAGATGAAGTGTTGGGACGAGGAAGGGACTTTATTCCAGAGACAGCCGATCAAGAAGTTGACAGGCTAGCGCCTCAAAATAACCATCTTGCCGGGGCTTGGATGTCAGATTCTTTTATGGATCAGAGATGCGGGGAGAGGTGAGGAAACAAAGTAAAAAGACTATTCAGTCCTTGCAAATGTCCCCTAGAATGGCAAGCCTCCGGCAGGCGGTTGTGTCAGTTTCACTTCTTCACTGCCCTTCACAGGTGGGCTGGCTCAGGTTATCTCTCTGTGGCAGGCCATTACGTATGCCTACAATCAGCTGGGAAAGATTGAGGACAGGAGGAGAAGGGAGTGACAGAGGATGAAATGGTTGGATGGCATCATCGACTCAATGGACGTGAGTTTGAGCAAGCTGCGGGAGATAGTGAAGGACAGGGAAGCCTGGTGTCCTACAGTCCACGGGGTTGCAAAAGACCCCAGTCGTGTCCAACTGAGAAACGGAACAACGACAGCTCTTCCATTGCTCAGAGGTCAGGTGGTGGGTCAAGGCTCTTTGGAGACACATGATCTGAATCCCTATAGCAGTTATCTCTCTGTGGCAGCCATTACGTATGCCTACAATCAGCTGGGAAAGATTGAGGACAGGAGGAGAAGGGAGTGACAGAGGATGAAATGGTTGGATGGCATCATCGACTCAATGGACGTGAGTTTGAGCAAGCTGCGGGAGATAGTGAAGGACAGGGAAGCCTGGTGTCCTACAGTCCACGGGGTTGCAAAAGACCCCAGTCGTGTCCAACTGAGAAACGGAACAACGACAGCTCTTCCATTGCTCAGAGGTCAGGTGGTGGGTCAAGGCTCTTTGGAGACACATGATCTGAATCCCTATAGCACCACCCTGAGATCCGTGTGCCATCTGAGAAGTCACTTAAGCTCCCCAAGCCTCTGCTTCTTCCCATGTCAAATGGGGCTGATCATATCTGCCCATGCAATTTTTGGTGAGAAAGTGAGGAAAGTCATCTGGAGAGAGTAGGTTTAAGGCGTTTACTCCAAGATTCCTGGGCGCGAACCCCAGGTCTGTCACTGTGTGACCTTGGGAAGGTTTTCCAGCCTCTTGTGCCTCAGTTTTCTCATCCATAAAATGGGTGCAGTTATGGCACTTACTCCATTACGTAACCACTGGGAACTGAGTTTGTCTTTGCAAGGTGCTTCCCCTGGCCTGGCACGTAGTGAGCACTAGTACAAACATCTTGATAATAATACAAGCGGTTGTCGTGGTCCTTTCAGGAAGGGTCTGGCAAGCTTCATTCTCACCCCACACCACAGCCATGCCTCTCACATGTGCTCAGTGAGCACTCAAACCAAACTGAACAGTGAGGAAGCTTTGTCTCCCAGCCGGGGCCAGGGCAGGAGGGATCACAAAGCCTGATTTTGTGCCAAGGAATCTGGCTCACTTCTCTGGGGATCCCTCCACCCCTTCCCCTCTTTCATGGACTGTCTTCACGTGTGGGCGAGGCCAGGCTCACCTCTCATTTCCCAGACACTACACCAGGCGTGTCCACACTCATTACTTCCCAGAATCATCTTGACAGTCTCTGATATGGGTCCCTTTGAAACCGGTTTTACACTAAAGAAACGGTGGTTCAGAGTGGTCAAGCAGCCTGTCCAGGATGGCACAGCCAGCTGGAGACAGAGTTGGGGGGACTGAATCCCAAGACCCTCTGAATGGAACTCAGTCCAGGATCTCCCACCGCCCCTCCCTGTGCTGAACTTGAGAATGCAGGCCCTGGGAAGGCCACCATTGGCCTCTTCCCCCAGAGGGGACAGACCAGTGGCCGCTGACGCAGACCGCTTTTCTGTGACCACAAAGCTGACCCTGGCTGTGGCCGTGACAGCCCTGGGGGCGGGGGGACCACGAGGAGGGCCAGCCCTGCGCTCTGTCACTCAGCCGAGGCCTCGGGCGAGAGGAGGGCTGCTGGGGGACCTGGAGAAGGAAGACAAGTCGGCGCTCACAGTGGACCCCCTCTGCCCCAAAGCTGTCTGAAAAAAGATGTCAAGACCCAGAGAGGGCAAGCTACAGAGAGAAAAATGACACTTCTCCGCAGGCTTGAGGGCAAGATGTTTAGCACTAATGGCTCCTCTTGTTTGTCCCAAATCAGGAGAGAAAAGTCTACCATCCACTGAGTCTCAGATACAGCCCGAGGGCCCAGAGGGCGTGTCTCTGACGTCCCCCCATCCTGAGGCCTGGCTCCCCAAGACTGGCTAGAGGAAGACAGAAGAAGGAAAATCTCTTCTCAGATCACCTCCTTGCCTAACGTCCTGGTGTCAGAACAGAGGGCCAACCGCGAGGAGCTCAATGGCTTTCACTCACTTTAGTGAAAACAAGAACAACTTTGAGCCAGGTTTTACCGACCAGAATAGGGTGTCTTTTCCGGGCACGATCTGAATCCCCCCAAAGTCAGTGTGATTCTGGCTTCTTTACAAGAGAAAGTTGGCAATAGCCTCTCTGGAGGGCGCTTCACAAGTGGCCTGGTCCCTGTTTTCCCCTTTTCAGCTCAAGCCTCAAATGCCATGTTTAACAGTAGAGCTTCAGAAATTTCCTGGTAGTCCAGTGGTTAAGACTCCATGTTCCCAATCCAAGGGGCCTGGTTTGATCCCTGGTTTGGCATCTAGGTCCCACATGTTGCAACTAAGGCCCAGAAAAGTCAAATAAATGAATACTTTAAAACTTTTCTTCTTTTTTTTTTTTAAAGCAGAGTTTTAACAAACCCTGCAGCAGCGTTTCTCTATGTGATGCAGTTGAATTCCCGTGTCCACTTTTAGAAGAGGAGCCTCAGAGATGGACACACTCCTCTCAGAGCACCTGGGAGTCACAGCAAGGGTCTGTCTGCCCTGAAGCCGGGCTCTCTCCCCTGCTTGAGATCTTCAGCCCAGACCCACCAGCACGAGAGCCATCCGGGGTCTCCAGGGACGACGTCTCCCCCCGCTGCTGCTGGGGCTTCCGCGATTTTACGACTCCATCAGCAGTGAAAGTGTGTTTTAATGAATGGGCTTTCGACAGCAATTCATCAATTAGTTAAAAATTGCATCTGATCGATCTTCCCAGGAGGTTTGGCTTCTTGGAAAGAGCAGCCAGAGCGCCAGCTGTGTCCTCTGACCGCATCTGTCTCCATCTCACTGGCTTTTGTCATGTCTAACAGCCGGAGTGAGATAAATCTACTTAAGGCTGGGGAAAGAGGTGACTTTTACTTCTTTAAACCATGCTCCTTTCGGTGGCCATTTTTAAAAGTCAACAAATCAAATGCTTTACATTTAAAGAATAAAACAAGTCCATTAAAATAGCCTCCAGCTGTGTGATGCCTTGTTATAAAGGGTTAGGGGTGCGGATCCTTGGAATTCTACACATGATGGATCCGATGTGGGGCAAGAAGGGCAAGAGAAATAAGTCAGCAGGAGCGGAATGTCAGCTGGAACCCAGCAGCTGGTGAAGAGCTAGGAGCGTCTCCCAGATGCTTGACCCAATAAACTGGTCCCTGGGCACACAGGTATCTATTAGGATGTTAACCAAGTTCTGGGCATTGAGTCCTTTATCGAGCCCATCTTTTCATGACATGTTCCCTTGGTATCTCTAATTTTCTTGAGATCTCTAGTCTTTTCCATTCTGTTCTTTTCCTCTATTTCTTTGCATTGATCTCTGAGGAAGGCTTTCTTATCTCTCCTTGCTATTCTTTGGAACTCTGCATTCAGATGCTTACATCTTTCCTTTTCTCCTTTGCTTTTCGCTTCTCCTCTTTTCACAGCTATTTGTAAGGTCTCCTCAGACAGCCATTTTGCTCTTTTGCATTTCTTTTCCATGGAGATAGTCTTGATCCCTTTCTCTTGTACAATGTCACAAACCTCTGTCCATAGTTCATCAGGTACTCTATCTATCAGATCTAGCCCCTTAAATCTATTTCTCACTTCCACTGTATAATCATAAGGGATTTGATTTAGGTCATACCTGAATGGTCTAGTGGTTTTCCCCACTTTCTTCAATTTAAGTCTGAATTTGGCAATAAGGAGTTCATGATCTGAGCCACAGTCAGCTCCTGGTCTTGTTTTTGCTGACTGTGTAGAGCATCTCAGGCTTCCCTGGTGGCTCAGACAGTAAAGTGTCTGCCTGCGATGCAGGAGACTTGGGCTTGATCCCTGGGTTGGGAAGATCCCCTGGAGAAGGAAATGGCAATCCATTCCAGTACTCTTGCCTGGCAAGTCCCATGGATGAAGGAGCCTGGTAGGCTAGAGTCCATGGAGTCACAAAGAGTCAGACATGACTGAGTAACTTCACTTCACTTCATAGAGCTTATCCATCTTTGGCTGCAAAGAATATAATTAATCTGATTTCGGTGTCAACCAGCTGGTAATGTCCATGTGTAGAGTCTTCTCTTGTGTTGTTGGAAGAGGGTGTTTGCTATGACCAGTGCATTTTCTTGGCCTTTGTCTTACTTCATTCCGCATTCCAAGGCTACATTTGCCTTTTACTCCAGGTGTTTCTTGACTTCCTACTTTTGCATTCCAGTCCCCTATAATTAAAAGAACATCTTTTTTTGGGTGTTAGTTCTAAAAGGTCTTGTAGGTCTTCATAGAACGTTCCACTTCAGCTTATTCAGCATTACTGGTTGGGGCATAGACTTGGATTACCGTGATACTGAATGGTTTGCCTTGGAAATGAATAGAGATCACTCTGTTGTTTTTGAGGTTGCATCCAAGTACTGCATTTTGGACTCTTTTGTTGCCTATGATGGCTTCTCCATTTCTTCTAAAGGATTCCTGCCCACAGTAGTAGATATAATGGTCATCTGAGTTAAATTCATCCATTCTAGTCCATTTTAGTTCGCTGATCTCTAGAATGTCGATGTTCACTCTGGCCATCTCCTGTTTGACCACTTCCAATTTGCCTTGACTCATGGACCTGACATTTCAGGTTCCTATATTGCTCTTTATAGCATCAGACCTTGCTTCTATCACTGGTCACATCCACAACTAGGTATTGTTTTTGCTTTGGGTCCATCCCTTCATTCTTTCTGGAGTTATTTTTCCATTGATTCCAAGTAGCATATTGGGCACCTATCAACCGGGGGAGTTCCTCTTTCAGTATCTTATCATTTTGCCTTTTCATACTGAAAAGAAGCAGAAGATATTAAAAAGAGATGGCAAGAATACACAGGAGAACTGTACAAGAAGGAGCTTCATGACCCAGATAATCATGATGGTGTGATCACTCACCTAGAGCCAGACATCCTGGAATGTTAAGTCAAGTGGGCCTTAGAAATCATCACTACGAGCAAAGCTAGTGGAAGTGATAGAATACCAGTTGAGCTATTTTGAAATCTTCAAAGATGATGCTGTGAAAGTGCTGCAGTCTATATGCCAGCAAATTTGGAAAACTCAGCAGTGGCCACAGGACTGGAAAAGGTCCATTTTCATTCCAATCTCAAAGAAAGGCAATGCCAAAGAATGCTCAAACTACTGCACAATTACACTCATCTCACATGCTAGTAAAGTAATGCTCAAAATTCTCCAAGCCAGGCTTCAGCAATATGTGAACCATAAAATTCCAGATGGTCAAGCTGGTTTTAGAAAAGGCAGAGGAACCAGAGACCAAATTGCCAACATCTGCTGGATCATGGAAAAAGCAAGAGAGTTACAGAAAAACATCTATTTCTGCTTTATTGACTATGCCAAAGCCTTTGACTGTGTGGATCACAATAAACTGTGGACAATTCTGAAAGAGATGGGAATACCAGACCACCTGAACTGCCTCTTGAGAAGCCTATATGGAAGTCAGGAAGCAACAGTTAGAACTGGACATGGAACAACAGACTGGTTCCAAATAGGAAAAGGAGTATGTCAAGGCTGTATACTGTTACTCTGCTTATTTAACTTGCAGAGTACATCATGAGAAACGCTGGGCTGGAAGAAGCACAAGCTGCAATCAAGATTGCTGGGAGAAATATCAATCACCTCAGATATGCAGATGACACCACCCTTATGGCAGAAAGTGAAGAGGAACTAAAGAGCCTCTTGATGAAAGTGAAAGAGGAGAGTGAAAAAGTTGACTTAAAGCTCAACATTCAGGAAAACTAAGATCATGGCATTTGGTCCCATGACTTCATGGGAAATAGATGGGGAAACAGTGGAAACAGTGTCAGACTTTATTTTGGGGGGCTCCAAAATCACTGCAGATGGTGATTGCAGCCATGAAATTAAAAGACGCTTACTCCTTGGAAGGAAAGTTATGACCAACCTAGACAGCATATTAAAAAACAGAGATATTACTTTGCTAACAAAAGTCCATCTAGTCAAAGCTATGATTTTTCTTGTGGTCATGTATGGATATGAGTTGTACTGTGAAGAAAGCTGAGCATCTAAGAACTGATGCTTTTGAACTGTGGTGTTGGAGAAGACTCTTGAGAGCCCCTTGGACTGCAAGGAGATCCAACCAGTCCTTCCTAAAGGAGATAAGTCCTGGGTATTCACTGGAAGGACTGATGCTAAAGCTGAAACTCCAATACTTTGGCCACCTGATGAGAAGAGTTGACTCATTGGAAAAGACCCTGACACTAGGAGGGATCGGGAGCAGGAGGAGAAAGGGACGACAGAGGATGAGATGGCTGGATGGCATCATTGACTTGATATGCCAAACTCACTTGATGAGTTTGTGTGAACTCTGGGAGTTAGTGATGGACAGGGAGGCCTGGTGTGCTGCGATTCATGGGGTCACAAAGAGTCGGACATGACTGAGTGACTGAACTGAACTGAACTGAACTGAACTGAACTGGGCATTGAGTCCTTTCTTCCTTCTGGGCTACTGTTTACCATTCTCTTCTGTGCTAGTATCTCTTCTGGGTTTGAGAAAATGGAACCCAAGAACCATTCTTCCTATTAACTAAAGTGAAAGTGTGAATCGCTCAGCCATGTCCAACTCTTTGCAACCCCATGGACTGTAGCCAGCCAGTCCATGGAATTCTGCAAATAAGAATACTGAAGTGGGTTGCCATTTCCTTCTCCAAGGGATCTTCCTGATGCAAAGATCGAACCCAGGTCTCTCACATTTTAGGCAGATTCTTTACTATCTGAGCTACTTGGGAACCCCTTATTAATTAAACCCACATTCCATTCAAAGAAGCAATGTGTCAATCTAAATTTCCCAGTCATTCTATAATGATGTGAGGTTCTGTGACACAGTTCTGTCAAAGGAGAGTCAGTGGAAGATATTGGACCAGATTTCTAGGTCCTTCCTGCCTTTTAACCTCCACCTCTCTCTTCCTGGGACAGAGACATGATGAATGGAGCTCCAGCAGCTATCTTGGTGCCACAGAGCAACAAATTCTTGCCAAGGATTGTTGTAAGGAGGGGTAGAGGGAACCTGGGTCTCTAAGGAGCTGCTGTATCCTCCCCTGGACTTTTTTTGCATGAGAGAAACATACATCCCTATCTTGGGTTCAGTTCAGTTCAGTTCAGTTGCTCAGTCATGTGCAACTGTTTGTGACCCCATGGACTGTAGCATGTCAAGCTTCCCTGTCCATCACCAACTCCTGGAGCTTACTCAGACTCATGTCCATTGAGTCAGTGATGCCATCCAACCATCTCATCCTCTGTCATCCCCTTCTCCTCTCGCCTTCAATCTTTCCTAGCATCAGGGTCTTTTCCAGTGAGTCAGTTCTTCTCATCAGGTGGCCAAAATACTGTAGTCTCAGCTTCTGCATCAGTCCTTTCAATGAATATTTAGGACTGGTTTCCTTTTAGAATTGACTGGTTGGATCTCCTTGCAGTCCAAGGGACTCTCAAGAGTCTTCTCCAACACCACAGTTCAAAAGCATCACTTCTTCAGTGCTCAGCTGTTTTTATAGTCCAGCTTATACATTCATACACGACTACTAGAAAAACCATAGCTTTGACTAGACGGACCTTTGTCAGCAAAGTAGTCTCTGCTTTTTAATATGCTGTCTAGATTGGGCATAGCTTTTTACTGTTATTCATATTATCTGTTAATTACAGCCAAACTCAGTCTCAGAAAGTGAGAAAAGAGTAGCTATAGTACGTTAAGAAGGTATCAAAATAACCATGGCATGTTAAACGGTTGACAAGAAATAACCTATAAAGTATTCAGTGTAAAATCTACAGAACTATTAGTTCCTAAGCTGGGCTTCTCTTCTACCCTCATGGCTATGAAGACAGAGTAGTGAGGGGGTGACAGATTCTTCTTCCTGGGGAGAAGTCCCCATAGCAGGAACAGAGCTTGTCTTGGCATTTGCAGAACCATCACAAAGGGAAACACCCCCAAACCCCTAAGCTGCTCCTGCCTCCTGGACCATCATCTGTGATGGGCTGCAGTTCCTTTGACTGGGGAACAGGGGCTTAGAAGGTTACCAAGATTTTTAATTCCTGGAAATTGTACGTATTGTTCAAAAATAGCCACAAAGTCAGCATGTAAGTAAGGTACACCAGTTAATAGCATTTTTAGGACACTGTTAATGAACCAGTTTTATTCAGGAAGTTAATATAGTCTTATAATCAATATTATTTATTCAGGGCTAGATTACAGAGATTATCTTTAAAATCTGGTATGGCAAGAATTGTTTTTTATGTGCTTAAGTAACCGTACATAATATCACATTGCTACAGCCCATTCAACCAGGGAATGATCAGCCAGCAATATGCAAGTGAGTGATTGAAGGTTGAATGAATGGCATTGCTTCCAACAGAATACAGGCTAGACAGGGAGAGAAAACAGTGCATATCAGAGACTCCAATCAAGCATTTACCATCTGCCAAGGACTGGAAGAAACACAAGCTGGAATCAAGATTGCTGGGAGAAATATCAGTCACCTCAGATATGCAGATGACACCACCCTTATGGCAGAAAGTGAAGAGGAACTCGAAAGCCTCTTGATGAAAGTGAAAGAGGAGAGTGAAAAAGTTGGCTTAAAGCTCAACATTCAGAAAATGAAGATCATGGCATCCGGTCCCATGATTTCATGGGAAATAGATGGGGAAACAGTGTCAGACTTTATTTTAGGGGGCTCCAAAATCACTGTAGATGGTGATTGCAGCCATGAAATTAAAAGATGCTTACTCCTTAGAAGAAAAGTTATGACCAACCAACCTAGATAGCATATTCAAAAGCAGAGACATTACTTCGCCAACAAAGGTCCATCTAGTCAAGGCTATGGTTTTTCCTGTGGTCATGTATGGATGTGAGAGTTGGACTCTGAAGAAGGCTGAGCACTGAAGAATTGATGCTTTTGAACTGTGGTGTTGGAAAAGACTCTTGAGAGTCCCTTGGACTGCAAGGAGATCCAATCAATCCATTCTGAAGGAGATCAGCCCTGGGATTTCTTTGGAAGAATGATGCTAAAGCTGAAACTCCAGTACTTTGGCCCCCTCATGCGAAGAGTTGACTCATTGGAAAAGACTTTGATGATGGGAGGGATTGGGGGCAGGAGGAGAAGGGGATGACAGAGGATGAGATGGCTGGATGGCATCACTGACTCGATAGAGGTGAGTCTGAGCGAACTCCAGGAGTTGGTGATGGACAGGGAGGCCTGGCGTGCTGGGATTCATGGGGTCACAAAGAGTCCGGACACAACCGAGCAACTGAACTGAAGCACTGCTGAGGAACTGTCCCTCATTACCTGTTAGTCCTCAAACACCCACGAGAGAGGCATTGTGACTGTACTCATTTCACAGCAGAAGAGGTTGAGGCTGGAGAAGGTTAAGGTTCCCATGGTGACTTGCAAATAAAAATGTCTTTCATCCACACCTATGTAGTTTTATTCACTGGGATTCATTCTTTCTTCATGTGGAACTGAGTTCCTATCTTGGGTCCTTTCATTTAGGACTCCTTGTATTTTTTGTAGAGGGGGTTTGCTGGGACAAATGCACTCAGACAGTAATGCACTTGGCATGAATCCTAGCTGAGCAGAAAGTTCCTCTCTGCTTTTGGTTTGGGTTTGAGCAGCTGTTTCTCCAGTGGCCCCAGGAGGTCAGCTGCAGCTCTGGGACTTTCAAATTGGGAGTGGGGAGCCGGGAATGAGGAACAGGTCCCATAGACTAGGGGTTCTCACTGCTGTCTCATGTGGACATCACTCTCTGTCTGAGGGAGCTCACACTGGCCTCCCATCCTAAGGGCATGGCGGCGGTGGTGGTTGTTTAGTTGCTAAGTCCTGTCCAACTCTTTTCAGTCCATGGACTGTAGCCTGCCAGGCTCCTGGGACTTCCCAGACAAGAATACTGGAATGGGTTGCCATTTCTTTCTCCAGGGGATCTTCCCAACCAAGAGATGGAACCCGAATAGCCCACATTGGCAGGTAGGTTCTTTACCACCAGGAAGTCCTCAAGGGTATAGAATAATGAAAGGGACTTAAATACCTTTTGCCTGAGAATTCCACATCCAACTTGAGATAACAGATGAAGCTTGAGGCTTTATAGAACCAGGACTGAGACTTAAATTGTTGCTGTGGGCTCTTGCTTGGTTTGCTTATGGACAAAGACCTGTCCGACTGATATCAGGAAAGCAGAATTCTAGAAAGCTAGAGCTGGCAGGCTGGAGCAAGGTCTTGAAGCCAGCGTCCTGACATACAGATAAAGGTGATGTGACTTGCCCAAAGCCGCGGGATGAATTAGCAGTCACTCCAGGCTTCCTGCCATCCACAGAAGCAGCCATCTCTCTGGATGACTCACTTCCCAGGGGCTGTGAATCAAAGAAATGGGAGAATTAGCCAGAAAGATGCTGAGTGCTTCCTCAGTAGTCTCTGTGACAGAGGTGTGAACTTTCCTGGCCCCACTGGCCCCAGCTGACACCCAGGTGCTAATCAGTGGTCAGAGCTGAGTCCTGGACCCTGAGTCAGGAAGGCGGGTTCTCACCAAGATTCTGTTGCTCCCTGGACTCCAGAGTCAGTGACCTTTAACGTCCCTTCCGGCTTGAGGATTAATGAAATCTGTCAGCCACTCACTGTTCTGCCTGTGTCGTTTGATCAACAATGTCTGTTTGCATAACACGACCCTTTCATCTCAGGATTGTGCATTTAGTTATGTCCACTTGACCCTTCTGTCAATATTCAGCAGGGCGATAAGACAGAGCCTTCCAGTCTGGGTCCCCAAACACATCATTAGCTGGGAAGACAAAGGAAGCCGTGCGTTCTCCGGGCTGTGCTGTCAACTTTGACTTCAAACATTAAAGGACAGGTGGCACTTAAGCTCCCTGAGGTTAACCAACATTTGAAAACTCTGAAGAGATTGCATTGATGACTCTTATGACCCTGGGTGAAGTGTGCTTTTCATATTTATTAATAGTCTAAGGCTATTTGCTTTCCCACGAGATAGGCAGTTAAATAGAAATCTGAACATTCTCCCTACCATACAGGAATTTTCCTGAGCTGATTCTTGTCTAGGAATGTCAAGATACTTTATGCTCTAAGACCAAGACCTAAACATCTGGCTAGAAATCATGGGTTTGGTATTCATTTTACCCCACAGTTTGCCCTTTACCTCAATATCCCCATTATAAAGCCAAGAGTCAACACACAGATCATGAAAAATAAGTGGTCAGTGCACATGAAGTATTCTGAAAATAGAATAACCGCATATGTGCTTTTATTAGCATTTTGGACAATAGTAGCAAAATGTTAGTCTTTCAAACAGACAAGTTCAACTGCATTGTAAAGCTTCTAACCAGTCCAAGGCAGAAATCTCCGCTAAGCAAACAAGTTGTTAATATTTGCATCGAGGCCCGAAGGCAGTTGTTGAATTTTTTTTAAATCTTCTCCTTACCGAGGCTGTAATCCACAGGGGTTGAACATCAGATGATTAAAAGCAAAAGTGTGAGGCAGGCATTTTCCTGCTCTCTGATAGTGCTTGGCCCTGTCTCTTTAGAACAGAAGGAACAGTCCATGCCATGGAAATGGGCTTGTATTGTTTCCAAGGGGAAGTTCTCTTCCTGCCACTATCAGAAGCCAGTTCCTCTCCCACAGCTCAACAGGATTTCCTAAGGGCGAGATAAACAGATGGGACTACAGAGTGAGGGACTGAGAAAACCTGCAGACAACCTTGGTGATGCAGCCCAGATGCCCAAGGGGAGTATATCTGATGCTTATTACATACCAAGTGGGGCTTCCCTGGTGGCTCAGTGGAAAAGAATCCACCTGCTTATGCAGGAGACATGGGTTCAATCCCTGGAGAAGGAAATGGCAACCCACTCTAGTATTCTTGCCTGGAAAATCCCACAGACAGAGGAGCCTGGTGGGTTATGGTCCACGGGATCGCAAAGAGTTGGACGCGACTTAGTGACTAACACTACTTCTACTATTGTATTGCTATGTGCTAGCAATGAGAAATCAGAAACTGAATTTTTAAAAAATTCATTAACAATAATGCCCCCAAATCTGAAATATTAATGATCAACACGACAAAAGGTCTTTTAAGACCTGCACTCTTACACCTACAAAATATTGCTGAGGGAAATTAAAGAAGACCTAAACAGGTCTCTGAATTGGGTGATCTCCAGGTTCCTGGTCAGTAGATTGAAGCTACTCAGAAAATATTTAGTGATGGCTTTAAAAAATAAATGTCCATTTAAGCCTTATTATCAAGTAATGAACAACATCCACTAGGCAGACTTCTGCAAGATTACTTTTTTCCTATAGCCAAAGGCAGAGACATTAAGGAAAAAGAGAGAACGTAGAGCCTGAGGTTCTTACTGGGACATCCGCACGAAGCAGCAGATGTCCTGTTATGTAAGCTCCGTCAGTTCAAATGGGCCAGACCCAGGTATCTCTGCCTCGGCATTACTGATGTCATTTGTAGTGGGGGCCTATCCAGCACACTGTGACTTGCGTGGCCTCTCCTCCACTAGATGCCAGCATCACCTCCCCGGGTATGACATTCCCCAAATATCTCCAGACCTTGCTAAATTGCCTTAGCCATGAACCACGGTTTCAAGCCCACAGGGCAATCCCATTTATTGATAATGTTCTAACTCAATCTTCAAGACGCTCCTCTGACAATTCTATCTTCCTGTAACAAGAAACTGCATCAAAAAATAGTGTCACAGTAATGACCAAAATTGTCAAGGCTATTTTTCAAAAATGGAAACCAATTAAATACCTACCGTGGACAAATACCACCAGGAGCCATCTCAGAGCTTTTAAACGAGAACGAAAGTGGGCAGACTTCAGAATCTTAAATGAACAGAATTCCTGAGAGACACATGACTCAGAACGGAGGTTAAGGGCTGCTTTAGCATACGTTCAACAGCAAGAAAATGTTTCTGTTCTGTCAGTTTGGCTGGCGTGCATTTGGATCTCTTCTCTGCCTCTTACCAGCTGTGTGATCTTTCCTGTCTCAGCCTGTTTCCTCATTGTACCATGAGAATAAAAACATATGATGAAGACAGCTAATTGCTTGCTCTGTTATCCATTTTTATCTTTCTCCTTCTTAACAGAACCCTGAATTTGGGTGGCCATATTGCCACCAGGAAAAAAAAAGACTACAGTTTACAGCTTTACAAGGATAGAGGTATGACCTTCCCTACTACCAGCCCTTTCCTTTTTCCTTCCTGTTGCTTGAAATAAGAATATCATAACTGGAACTATGGATGTAATAACTGGAGTTCTAGCAGCCATCCTGGACCCAAGAGGAAACCTTGAGAACAGAAGCCATGTGTTGAGGACGCAAAAGATTAAAAAGAGGCCTAGCTCCCTGATGACACCTCACAGAGAATTTCCAACCTCTAGAATCCCTCTGCATGAAAAAGAAATAAAATCTCTTAAACATTCTTAAAAATGTTTTGGTCATACACAGTTCGGTTTAATCTTAGTTTGTGGTGGGGGTGATGAGCTATATATTTAAAGTCTCTAATGAGGTACCTGCTTTTCTGATGGGACCAGGACCAGCGGTTGGTCCGTATAGCAAAAGGGCAGAATAAACTTGAAAGTCATCAAAAATGCTTACTTATCTTAAACATCTTATTTTAATTTAACATGTACACTTATTCATTCATATTTTGAGTAGTTGTACTTGATAAGAGCTCTACATGTCATGCACCCTCATGAAGTCATTTTTCTAAAATGAATTTGTTGGTAATGCCCTGGTGTCCAGCGGTTGGGACTCCACCCTTTCACTACCAACGGTGTGGGCTCAGACCCTGGTTGCGGAACTAGGGTCCCTCACACCACACAGTGTGACCAAATAAAAATTTTAAAAATAAATAAAACTGGGCTTCCCTGGTAGCTCAGACTGAAAAGAATCTGCCTGCAATGCCAGAAACCCAGGTTCGATCCCTGGGTTGGGAAGATCCCTTGGAGAAGGGAATGACAACCCCCTCCGGTATTCTTGCCTGGAGAATTCCATGGACAGAGGAGCCGGGCAGGCTATAGTCCATGGTGTTGCAAAGAGATGGACATGACTGAGTGACTAACACATCGGTTGTTTCTAGGCAACACTGTTGACACCCACACATTTTTTATTGCATTACATATAATTAAACAACATAATTAAAATAGGAGGTGCGACTGGGGTAAACAAGTTTGGGAAGAAGCAGCTGCCTCTTGATAAGCATGCAGCTCTGGTGTCAGGTGCTGGGACAGTGCTGTGAGCGCTCTGGGGAGTAGCCTGCTGGCCATGGACTTTCAGCCCGCACACGGCTTTCAGAGTGAGAGTGTCCATTCATCTGTCAAGTAGAACTCTCCCACTCAACACAGAGAAAGAGGAAATGAATATTATCGGTTGCCTATTACATACCAAGCACTGGACACATAATTTCTGATCTAAACTTCACAGCTGCTAGGTTAGGTACAACTTATTACCTCCATTTCATAGAAAAGGAGCTGAAGGGTCCATATCTTAGGAACTTTGCCCCAGCAGCAGGAATTTCAGTGCTCATCTGCCTGGTTCCATAACTTCAGCCCTCTTCACAGAAGGAAAGCAAGAACGTTCACCCACAGAGCTGATTCGGTGTCTGGTCGATGATAAAAGATCTTGGTGCTCTGTCGTAGAAGTGCTGGCCGCCAAAGTCCACAGCGTGTGTGGCAGGATGCAGAAGCTCCCACACTTGGAGTGAACAGTCTTCCCCAAACTGCTGATTCGTGGGCACCTACAACAGGCACTGGGCATCACTGCTCATCAAACAGCCTCCTTGTCAGGCGTGGTCTTTTTTTTTAAAATAATTTTGTTTATTTATTTATTTATGGCTGTGCTGGGTCCTCTTTGTTGCTCAGGCTTTTCTCTAGTTGTGGCGAGTGGGGATTACTCTCTAGTTGCCATGTGCTGGCCTCTCATTCCGGTGGCTTCTCTTGTTGCGAAGCACAGGTTCTAGGGTGCTCAGGCTTCAGTAGTTGTGGCTCATGGGCTCAGCAGGTGCGGTTCCTGGGCTCTAGAGCACAGGCTCAGTAGTTGTGAACCACGGGCTTAGTTGCTCTGGAGCATGTGGGATCTTCCTGGATCAGGGATTAAACCGTGTCTCCTGCATTGGCAGGTGGATTCTCTACTGCTGAGCCACCAGGGAAGCCCTTGGTCTTGCTGGCCAATCAGATTGACTAGTGCCTGGGCCCTTCCAGTTGTTAAATATTTTGAACATTATGGCTGGCCATCCCAACACCAAACCCCAACAAACTGTACTTCCCAAGTGAGCGCCAGAAAGATGAAGAAGATCAAAGAACTGAATCCAACACTGAACTCAACTGCCCTTGGAGAGGATTTTGGGCAGTCCCACACCAAGTGAGCATGAGCCACCCAAGCCACTTACTCCTTTGCCAGAACTCACCCAGCACAGAATAAGGCTCTTGCTGGCTGTGCTGTGGTCATCCGGTGAGGCAGGGCCTAGGGAAAAGGACTTCTCAGTCTGGGGAGGCAGACAGATGGACGATGAAAATAGAGGACAGGAAACGATCGGGTAGAGGTAAGCCAAAGGGGCTCCCATAAAGCACCTACTAAGGTGCTGTGTTCTTGTCCACTGTCCACTGTCTGGGTGGAGGGACAAGAGTGCCCAGCAGAGTCTGGAGGACCAGAAGTCAGCCAGAAGAGGATGCTGATCACGGTCTAACAGCACAGCTGGAGCCGGTGCAGAGGGCCTGGGGCCCCAGGACACAGACATGGACAGTGTGTGAGGAGACGGATGAGGGGGGTGGAGAAGAGGGCCGGCTCTGCACACCTGCCAGATGCTCTCTGCCAGATCCTGGAGAGCAAGACTGCAGCAGTGTCCCATCCTCACCCCCAGGGCCCATAAACTCCGGGGCATCCTCAAATTTCAGCTCAGAAATCACTTTTGGGACTTCTCTGGTGGTCCAGTGGTTAAGATGTTGCCTTCCAATGCAGCAGATGTGGGTTTGATCCTTGGTCAGGGAGCTAAGATTCCTCGTGCCTTGTGGTCAAAAAAAACCAAAACATAAAACAGAAGCGCTATTGTGACCAATTCAATAAAGGCTTTTAAAAAATGGTCTACATTTAAAAAAAAAGTCAGTTTCTTGTGGTCCTTCCTCCCGCCGGACTCCCTTGCTCCAAGGGGGCAGAAACTGGGGACTGTTTGTTCACCATGCTGCTGCCTGGGCCAGCACGTGTGTTGAGTGAGTGAGGACACAGGTCATCAAGGGTGTTATGAGTCATGGGTGGAGCTGACAGATGTACGCAAGTCATGGGCAATCACGAAGGGTTTCCAGAGAGTGAGAGGCTCGTAAATGAACTTAGGGAGCTGACTCTTATAGCAGAGTGGAGGATAGATGGGAATCGGGTGAGGACAGGACTAAGGGGAGCCATTAGAGGTCATGTGATCACCCAGAAGCGCCATGGGGCCCCACGGGCTGACTGAACCACAGGGTACCCAGCACAACCCAGACTCCAGGCTGGCACTTTATGTGCATGAGGTCATCTGTTCCTCGCTATGAGCCCAGGAGGTGGATTTACTATTTATTATCATTGTGCTGAAGCTAAAACTCCAATACTTTGGCCACCTGATTCAAAGAATTGCCTCATTTGAAAAGACCCTGAAGCTGGGAAAGATTGAAGGCAGGAGGAGAAGGGGATGACAGAGGATGAGATGGTTGGATGGCATCACTGACTCAATGGACGTGAGTTTGAGTAAACTCTGGGAGTTGGTGATGGACAGGGAGGCCTGGCATGCTGCAGTCCATGGGGTCAAAAAGAGTCGGATATGACTGAGAGACTGAACTGAACTGTAAACACTGCTGGTGAAACAGGTCCAGAGACACCAAATAACTTGCAAGGTCATTCAGTAAGGAGTGGCAAGTGCCTAAATCAGAGATGCCTACGTGCTGCCTGCCCACCTGCGGCTGAACGTGGACAGGTGGACACAGGTTCGGAGAGAGCCAAGGGGCATCTTTCTAGCCATGCCAGGTCTGAGTGTCCTGTGGTGAAGGCGCTGGGTGCCCGGGAGTGTGTGGGATACCCCTCCCTGTTCCTCTCGCCCATTTGCCTCAGGTGTCTTCCTGTTGATGACAAGGGACAGAGCTCAGATGTTGGAGTCGCCTCGAAGAAGGGAACTGGTCCTGGCCTGACCCTCCACTCCTTGTGAATCATGGCAGTGAAGCTGGAACACACCAGGCTCCATGGCCAGAAGCAGTAGGAAGAGGGTCAGGGCCGATGCCCAGCATGCCCAGCCATCACAGAACCGTCCACCTCTGCGGGCAAGTGATGGCGACGCGCTCTGACAAATAGTGTTTGCGTTTGGAATCCAGCTGTTGAGAGAGAGAACAACCGGGATCAGGCGCTTTAGGCACCTCTAAGACATGTTTTCAGATTTCAGAAAACCATGTGAACCCCACTGTTTCAACTGCTTCCCTGTGGAAGTCGCAGACTGAAGCTTCTTTGTTCCTGCCGAATGACTCATGGATGCCCTTTAACAGAGGACGAAGCAGACGTGTTCTGGTGAGGAAAATACATAAAGAATGCAGTGCATTTTCCCAAATAGCTGTCAGACCATCTGGTTTAGGCCAATAAGAGCAAAGCCTCTGAAGCTCTCGGCTGACCTCCCCCGTCCCGAGCCTGGGCCCCCAGGGACAGACTGATCAGGATGAGAGAGGGAAGACCAGCTTCCCCAGGGTTATTAGTGTTTCCGGGGTTCTACCTGAAGGGATACCGCCTGTTCTTCTGGAACGTTGTTTTTCTGGGTGGTCATTCTCAGTAGCAAGGAGATAATAATAATTATCTCCTTTTTATTGTAATAATTATCATTACACAATATTATATTAATAATTAATTGTATGCATTTTATATAAATATAATAATAATAATATTACCTCCTAATTATGTAATAATTGTAAGAAGCTAAGGACATACTTTTACAGCTCTCCCTGTGTGATAAACATGATCTATGTACAATAATTCCTTTAATTCTCATAGCCTTCCAGATAAAAAGCTAAGGCTCAGAGACAGTAAGTCACTTGCCCAAGGTCACACAGTGAGTAAGTGACATGTACTGTGCATGCTGAGTTGTGTCCGACTCTTTGTGACTCTGTGGACTGTTGCCTGCCAGGCTTCTCTGTCCACAGAATCTCCAGGCAAGAATACTGGAGTGGGGTGCCATTTCCTACACGGGGGATCTTCCCGACCTAGGGACTGGACCCATACCTCTTGTGTCTCCTTTATTGGCAGGAGGATTTTTTACCACTGAGCCACCTGAATAAATGGCACAGCTGGGCACCAACAGGTGGTCTGACCCCTTCCAGCATCTCTGCGTCTCCAGCCTTGGTGCCTACCTTCCACATCTGGCCTCAGGCACCCTGGGCTGCAACAGCCTCCTCTGAACCTGCTGGCTCGATTGATCTCAACCTTGGTATATTCAGGGCTTCTAGTTGTACAAGCCTATGGAGAAGGCAACGGCATCCCACTCCAGTACTCTTGCCTGGGAAGATATCCCATGGACAGAGGAGCCTCGTAGGCTATAGTACATGGGGTCACTAAAAGTTGGACATGACTGAGCGACTTCACTTTCACACATTGGAGAAGGAAATGGCAACCCATTCCAGTGTTCTTGCCTGGAGAATCCCAGGGACGGGGGAGCCTCGTGGGCTTCCTCTGTGTGTATGGGGTTGCACAGAGTCGGACACAACTGACGCAACTTAGCAGTAGCAGCAGTTGCACAAGCCTATAAATTCTCTTTTGTATGTTTAAGTTCTTTAGAATTGGATTTTAAATCTCTCAAACATAAAGAGTTCTAATATAGAAATAGCCTATTAAGTGTGTAGAATGCCAGACTCAGCAGCTTGAACACTGACCTGTTGGCAGTGGGAGCCTCTGGAGGTTTTGAGTCAACAAGCTCCTCCTTTGGTTTACACTAATGCTCAGAATACACTTGAGCACCACCAGGGTACCCCTGGGCTGGATCATCTGCTGATAAATACACATGATCCTCACCCCGAGGAAAACACTGTTAAATTCTCCCTTAAGTGGTGCTTGACAATGTCTTGCATTGTGTAAGTGCTTGTTGACCTAACACACTTGGCTCACAATGGTGGCAAAATGGTGCTATTGGAAGGACGAATGGTCCGTGTACCAGGGGGTAAATGTCTGAGTGGGCAGGACGTGGTGGGGATACCGTGAGGGGCTGCTGTTGGGGGGATGGCGTTCCTGAGCAGAGACAAGAACACAAGAAAGTAGGGGCAGCCTGGAAACCATCGACTGGGCAGGAAGATTGAGGATGAGCTGAGCAACTGAATGTGGAAGCAGAGAAAAGAAAAAGGAGAAGGGCGAGAGGAGAATGGGATGCTGTGACTAGCAGGGCGTTGAGAGTAGAAGCTGGTTTGAGGGGGTGGCGAAGACTGAGCTCAGTTAGACAGGTGGAGTGTGAACACCCGTTCCAGAGCAGTGGAAAGGCCACTGGGTGTCCTCAGCAGGAGGGGGAGGAGTGGTGGCATTCTGGAGCAGGTCAGACCCACAAGACCTGGATTTGAGTCCCAGCTCGGTGCTCTCTTTGCTCCGTGGCCCCAAGAGCATCACTTAACCTTTCTAAATTTCAGAGAGGATAATGGTGCCCTCCTTACTCCACCTGTGCATGGGCAGACTGAGTGAAATGATGTCAGCGGTGTCACACTAAGGACAGGGTAGTTACTAGTGTTATTCCAAAAACTGATAGGGGAGTTTCCTGGTGGCTCAGTGGTAAAGAATCCGCCTGCCAATGCAGGGGACACGGGTTTGATCCTTGGTCCGGCGATGATCCCACCTGCAGTGGAGCGACTGAGCCCATACTGAGCCATGCTCTAGACTCCAGGAACCACAACTGCTGAAGCCCCTGCGCCTGGAGCCAGGGCTCGACAACAAGAAAAGTCACTGCAAGGAGGAGCCTGTGCACTGCAACTAAAGAGTGGCTCCCACAGCAGCAAAGGCCCAGCACAGCCAAAATAAATATATAAGTAAAAAACAATATTTAAATTAAGGAAAAATTGATAGGTGAGTTCCTTGGTGGTCCAGTGGTTAGGACTCAGGGCCTTCACTGCCATGGGGCCAGATTCAATCCCTGGTTGGGGGACTAAGACCCTATAAATAAAATTGGTATATGCCAGTGTAAACAGTTATCAACTCTTTGGATCAGAAGTTTGAGATCATCAAATCCTCCCTGGATAACTGTCACGACAGAGACAGTAGGGATTTGGGGCCTAAACGGTGGAAATAATGACTTTGGGTCTCAGTCCAACCCCCGCACTGGGATAAAAGCTTGAAATGCATTTTCTCTCACCCACTGAACTGCCATCCCAAGCAGAGCCTGTCACTAATGAAAGAGACAGGCATGGACTCCGGCGTTTCAAAACTTCATCTGGAACAATGAACAGAAGTCAATTATCTAGCGCCAGAAATCGCTTCCCAGATGATTGATGGGGCTATTAGTAGGTCCTTGGCAGGCTCTGCTGCTGCCCCGGGCTGTGTGGTCCGACAGCAGAGGCCTGACCCTCCCCGGAGCCCCCCATCTCGGACCAGTCCACCCCTTGGCATGGAGCTTCCCAAGGTCAAGTGGGCCCAGGGTGGCTCTGGCCACGAGCCCATGAGCTACCTCTGTGCCCGAGCCAGGCTGTGTTCTCTAGTCTGACTTGCTCGGTAATCTGGGCTCAGCACAGAACAGTTAAAACCAGAACTTCCATAGCATGGGGAAGCAAAAAGGGTATCTCTCCCCGGGGGCTTCCCTGATGGCTCAGCAGCAAAGAACCTACCTGCCAATGCAGGAGACGCAGGTTCAATTCCTTCATTGGGAAGAAGGAAATGGCAACCCACTCCAGTATTCTTGCCTGGGAAATTCCCTGGACAGAGGAGTCTGGTGGGCTACAGTCCATGGGGTCACAGAGAGCTGGACACAACTTAGTGACTAAACCACCATCCTCTGTCCCTGGTGCCAGCTAAGAGCAGCTTCTCAGCCAGCCCCTTGGAACAGATGTGACATCTAAGGGGCGGAACAGGCAGGTCAGGCCCAGCATAGGTCATACTGTTCTGAAAAGCAGCCATTTGATATTTTGACTCTCTCTGACTGACCTTCAGCCTTCCAGAAAGATGCCCAGTGGGTCTAGACATTCGTGAGGAGACAGAGGAAGGCTGAGTTGATGAGTGATCCCTGCTCACAGGTGCTTTTCCCAGGAGGAAGCGAAGCTCCGGGAGCCATGGTGGGTGAACTCAGCAGCGCCTTCCTCCTGGCTATGCGCCCTAGACACAGGTGGTGCTGGTGGTGAACCTGCCTGCCAGCGCAGGAGACCTGAGAGACACGGGTGAGATTCCTGGGTCGGGAAGCCCCCCTGGAGGCGGGCATGGCCACTCACCCACTCCAGTGTTCTTGCCTGGAGAATCCCATGGACACAGGAGCCTGGTGGGCTTCAGTCCGTGGGTCTCAAAGATTCAGACACGACCAAGCCACTAACACTGTTACCACTACTGGCCCATGTACAGTGAATGCAAATGAGACAGCCCCACAAAGATGCTCCAAATTATGTTGGGTGACAGAATAAAGGGCCGAATGAGTGAATATATCTCCGTTTTCACCAATGAGTTTTCACTCACAGCCTCAGCAGAGGTGTTTACTGCTAGAAAGTCTCTGGAGTCCCAGGCCCCAGCTCTGATTTCAGAGCTGCAAATCAAACAGCTCTGCCTGATTCCCCTTAAGACCCTTTCAAAAGAGCCAGCCGTCTCCTTACATCAATCAATCCTAACTAAAAACTGCCAGAAGCTACTTGCAAATAATCAAGTCATCAACCACACCAAGTTTCTAACCTCTTCACTGAAGACCTACTCCTGGGCCTTCCATGGTGATCCAGCGTTCCAGACTCTTCACTCCCAGTGCAGGGGGCCTGGGTTCGATCCCTATCAGGGAATTAGATCCCACTTGCCCAGCTGAGAGTCCAAACGCTGCAACTAAAGATCCCGCAGGCCACAATTAAGACAAACAAACAAAAGATCCCACATGCCCCAACTAAAACCCAGAGCAGACAAGTCAATAATATAAATATTAATAATCATAAAGACTTACACTTTCTAGAGCCACTCGGTGCCTGGTGGGGAAAGGGACCGCTACAGAGACACTACTGCCTCCAGGACCATGCCCTCAGAGTCTAATTCGTAGCATGGTGGTGACCGACAGGAAAGGTCCCGAGCTCCGAGCTGCACAACAGGCCCTGGGCCCCTTCAGTGAAAACAATTTTAAAGTCGAGTATCTGACAAGGCCTCTGCTCAAATTGAGGTACAAAGTCAAGGGGTTCCACAGCATAGAAGACTAGAGGAGGCTGTAAAGACCACGTTCCTTCAGGAGCATTTGCCAAGATGTGCTGCGTGGGAAAGAAAAAAGGGACGGGCAAACCTGTGAGGGTTCTTCGTCCAGGACGACAGGGATCTCCAGTGGGGAGGGAAGGACTTGATATGGAGGGAGTCATGGAGGTCTTGAATCTCAACTTTTCTGGGTTTTTTTTTTTTTTTTTTTTTTTTTCCTCTGGTGTAAACTCACACATTCAAAGCATACTTAACACATTTAAGGCCACTACTAAATGCTAGGTCTCAGGGATATAAAGCTGAAAGGAAAACAGACTGAATTCCCTTTATAAACACACAGTCTAGTAATGGAGACTGATGTGATGTTTTTCCGGTAGTCAGGGACAGATGTTAGAGTTGAACCATAAAGAAGGCTGAGCGCCAAAGAATGGATGCTTTTGAACTCTGGTGCTGGGGAAGACTCTTCAGAGTTCCTTGGACAGCAAGGAGATCAAACCAATCAATCCTAAAGGAAATCAACCCTGAGTATTCATTGGGAGGACTGAAGCTCCAATACTTTGGCCACCCTATGCGAAGAGCCGACTCATTGGGAAAGACCTTGATACTGGGAAAAATTAAGGGCAGGAAGAGAAGGAGATGACAGAGGATGAGGTGGTTGGATGGCATCACTGACTCAATGGACACAAGTCTGAGCAAACTCCAGGAGATACTGAAGGACAGGGAAACTTGGTCTGCTGCAGTCTATGATAGGGTCACAAAGAGTCGGACTGAGTGACTGAACAACAAAAAAGGAACTACATGCTATGGGAACAAAGATGGAGATATGCCCAACTCCACCTGGACGGAGGGAAGGGGTGGGCTCTGAATTTTAAGGATTTGAGCTGAGCTATGAAAGATGGAAGGGACTTAGTAAGTAGACAAGAGCCATGAGGGTATCCCAGAGACATGAAAAGGCTTCTGCTAAGACCCAACTGTGGTTCAGCACCTTGGGGCACTATCAGTGGTTTGACCCATTCCCTAAAGTCAGCCAGAGAGATCTTTCAAAAATCAAGTCTGCTTTAAATGGTTCTGTGGCTCTCTATTCCTCTAAGTAATGTCACAAAGTCCTTAATATGGAATCTTCTGAGCTCTTCCATGACCAAGAAGACCCACAGGCCTCTCCAGCTTTCTCTCTCATCACTGACAGGCCACGCTTCCTTCAGTTACTTGAAAACACTCAGATCTCTCATCTGTGACCCTTCACATATACAGGCTTTCACCACCAACTTCCAACTCACATTCATCATTTCTCACTCATTCATTTGGATCAGAGGGATCCCTGCCTTTGAGGTCAGGTGATGTCCATCTGCTGTGCTCTAGCAAAGCACCTGTTGAATTCAATGAAGTATATACCTTCATGTCCAAATTCTGTCCTCTGCCTTCAATTGCCAGCTCTAGGGATCAGGGACTGTGGGTGCCTTGCTCATACCACTGATTATCAGAGTCCAGCACGGATCGGATACACAACAGGAACTCGAATGAAGGAATGAGTCAAGTGTGATTGCATCTCTGGATGTACGTGAGGCTTGATGCGAGATTAGGCTGAACAGTTACATAGTCTAGATTGTGAAGGACCCTATACAGTACACCAAGGAGTCTGGGTTTTATTTGCAGACTGTGGGAAGCCATTACTAGACTGGCATTTTTAAAAGGTCATTTTCGGAAAGATAACCCTGGTTCCCATGTAAACAGCAGGGACTGGAGAGGGACTTTTTGATCCCTGGGTCGGGAAGACCCCCTGGAGAAGGAAATGGAAACTCGCTCCAGTATTCTTGCCTGGAGAATCCTATGGACAGAAGACTCTGGCAGGCTACAATCTCTGGGGTTGCAAAGAGTTGGACACAACTTAGTGACTAAGCAGAATGCACACAAGCACCCTGGGCCAAAGACAGGAGGACTTGTCATAAAGCCCATTCTTCATGCACGGACAGAATGAGGACCTGAATCAATGAAGGACAAAGGGGGAACTGATATTAAACAGGTGGAAGCATCAGCATCGGGTGACTGACTGAATGTGTGGGATGAAGAAGGAGAAGGATTTAGGATGGTGCCACAGTTTCTGTTTGGACAACTAGATGAAGAAGAGCAAGTTAAATGAACAGAATCATGCACTGAATTGCCTTTTTGCTTTGGGTTAGCATTCATTGGGTCCTGAATTAAAGAAAGCCATCTTTCCTCTGGTTTGGGGTTAGCCTTTCTAAGCAAGGAGGTGAGGAGGTCTGGCTTTTAGCATTGCAAGAGACTTTTACACTCAAGTAGTGTGAAGACTACTTATTTAGCCTGCAAGCCAGGGGTCTCTGAAGCCCTCCTCAAACCATGTGAATCAGTCCTACCCTGATTTAGCATCCCTATCTTTGCTATCTGATTCAGGTCTGTAAGCTTATGCTGAGAGCTCCAGGCTGGATTGCAGTGTCAATTTACAGAGCAGGGCACAAAGGAATCATTGATCAGCTGCTTCTCCTCCCATCAAATCCCTCTGCCATTCCTCTGCTAGGTTCTGTCTCCACGGTAATGACTCCAGCTGACCCAGTGTGCCCGACCCTGTTTCCCGAAGTCTGGCCTTGTGAGGGGCCTTCTGGCCATGTTGTGGGGCAGTGCCAGGGGAGGTTCAGGACAGGACCCTGGTGGAGCCCAGAAGCCCAGGCCTCAGAGCTGCTGTGCTCAGAGCTGATGGAAAATCTGATCAGGGCCTGAGCAAACAACACAGCCCACGTCTTGGCATCTGTAAGTGGGACTCACCAAAACGCGATGTGGAGTCGGTGAGTGAAGTCAGCTTTGGCTGTGAACCTCAAAAGGGGTGGGTGGGGGCAGAGTCCAGGGAGGAAGGAAGGGACAAGGCAGCACACATCGCCAGGGTGTCACCCTGGTTTGAAAATGAGAACGAAAAAGGAGTCCTTGGAGGAAGGTCCTGACTCCAGATCCAGAGGCATCAGCCATCACTCAGCTGGTATCTGCCCGGGGCAGTCCTGAGCACCCTCTGGTTAAGTTAAACGGCCTTAAGATATGACTTACAGCCCCTTTCCAAGGAAAGTCACACACACGGCCTCACAGACACTGGGAATTCCACAGAACAGAGAAAATGAAGTCTCTGTTTAAAGTCATGCCAAGGTCTCTTATATGACTAAGGGTTATTACTTCTGCTTAGAGGCAGCACATGTCTACAGCTCCAGATCCTACAGGCAAACCAACCCCTCCCCGAGTGCCATTTAAGCAAGCACTTTCAGAATGAGTACTGGGCATTCCCAGATCCCGTGGGAACAATTTTGCTCTCAGATCATAATTTTGTCAGGAGTTCTCCAGAGAAAGAGTTATTGTTTTGTGGAGGGGGCTTGCTTACCTCAAACCTCCCCTCTAGGATTTGTTCTGACCAGGCAATGCACTTGAAAATGAGTCCAAAAGTCTTGGTTTGGGGTTTCTCCTTTAAAATGGGAGATGTAGCTTTCCAAACTTGCTTTATCTAAAATCTCCTGGAGCTCACAAAAAAAATCCAAATTTCCAGACCCCTTTCCTAAACACTGATTTAGTGGGTCTAGAATAAGGCCTTCTGGAATATGGATTTTGTTTGCTTGTTGCTGTTTTTAAAAAGGATATATAATATATAATGTGAAAGTGTTAATCACTCAGTTTGATTCTTGTGACCCCATGGACTATATAGCCCTCCAGGCTCCTCTGTCCATGGAATTGTCCAAGCAAGAATACTGGAGTGGGTAGCCATTCCCTTCTCCAGGGGATCTTCCTAACCTAAGGATCAAACCTTGGTCTCCTGCATTGCAGGCAGATTTTTTACTGTCTGAGCCACTGGGGAATAATATAATACATATATGGTATTGGATTATAATTGCGTTATCATTTTGTGTTACTTTCTGCTACAACAAAGTGAATCAGTTATATGTAGACATATATCCCCTCTTTCTTGGATTTTCTTCCCATGTAGGTCACCAGGAACACTGAGTAGGGTTCCATGTGCCATACAGTAGGTTCTCATTGCCGCTGCTGCTGAGTCGCTTCAGTCGTGTCCGACTCTGTGCGACCCCATAGACGGCAGCCCATCAGGCTTCCCCCATCCCTGGGATTCTCCAGGCAAGAACACTGGAGTGGGCTGCCATTTCCTTCTCCAAGATGCTCATTAGTTATCTTCTTTATATGTAGCAGCGTATGCATGTCAGTCCCAATCTCCCAGTTCATCTCACCTCGCTTACCC
>SJYC01075455.1:0-15635 GCA_006408675.1 Madoqua kirkii | reverse complement strand
CCGAGCTGAGCGCCCTGTGCTGTACGTAGCTTCTGACTATCTGTCTTACACATGGCCGTGTATACACATCAGTGCTATTCTCCCAGCTCATCCCCCGCGGCGTCCCCGTGTCCTGACTCTACGTCTTCGTCTCTATTCCTGCAAACAGGCTCATCTGTACCATCTTTCTAGATGGAATCTGGCTGTTTTAAAGGGTCCCTGGAAATGCTTGGGATTAGATAGTAAAAGCACTGTTTTTGAGTCATGGGCTCTGGTAGAGGGTTTGGGCCACCCCACAGTCATTCCTACCGCACCCTAGACAGGTAAGCAATGAGGAGGAGAGCATGCCAACCGGGGTGACCAGAAGGTGACGTGGGGACAACAGGCAGGAATGCTCCGGCAGGGAGGAAGCGGTGCCAGGACAGGGTGGAGAGGCGGAGGGCCTTTTGCCAAGCATTCTGCATTTCCTCAAAGTTCACAAGAAGATCGCCTCTGAATAAGATGTTCTAAATAAGGCTGCATCTGCCGGGATTATGAATCACCACCGCAGGACTGTTTGGACAGGACCTGTTTGGGATGTAGCGACAGGATGGAATTAATAGACTGTCTGGAGAGTTGGGAGAAAACGTAATTATCAGGGAGGTTTCATTGGCTCTGGATGCCCAGACCACAGGCACCAATCATAGGTTCTGCGTGTGACCTTGAACTCCTATTACATAGACCGCAGAACGCCTCTGTGAAGGGCATGTGTTTGCTTCTGTGCATGAAACCAGGGGCCTCTGCAGACACCACTTCACCATCATCTCTGCACCCCTGTGTCCAGCACAGCACAGGACACACCATCCATGACTGCCGCCAAATAGTTTTGCATGGCATCTTGTATCTTTTTGACCTTACATCTCCTGGCATTGTGATGAAGGCATCTGACTCATGGCCAGGGCAAGATTTGATTCTGATTTTCTCTATAAAGCATCAGGAAATGCTTAGACCTGTGGCATTTCAGAGACATATTCTTAAGTCTTTCTGTATTCACTTCAGACTCAACGCTGACTCAGGTCCATCCTTTCAAAAGGATGTGTGGAGAAACACCCCCAGACACAGATTTAATAACCCAACAGCCTGGAAGCTCAAGGGTGGGCTCCTTCCCGGGGAACCTTCGCTCTCTTTCTCCAACTGGGCAACATGCCTTTTTGTCCCCGCTGGAACATGTTGCTGAAATACCAAGTAGTGTGAGCCTTCTGTGACAGCTTCAATTGTCAGCTCAAGGAATAAAAACAAAAGGCAGGAAGAGGTGTCAGAGGCAGAAAAGCAGCACAGAGTTGGTCCTCCTGTGGCTTGAAAAGTGTGAAGGGATATGTTTTTCTTCTAAGTTTTAGTTCTCTTTGGGGAGTTTGATTGTTGGGGGGAACAATAAAGGTCTTATTGGACCATTTAGAAAAATAAATGACTCAAAGATTTATCCAGGATAGAATCACACTATGTTTTCAAGGCTAAAATGTATGGACTAATGATGATTTTATTGAGCAACTACTGTGTGCCTGGGGCTTCCCAGGTGGCTCAATGGTGAAGAATCCACCTGCCAATGCAGGTGATGATGGTTCAATCCGTGCGTTGGGAAGATTCCCCTGGAGAGGGAAATGGCAACTCACCATTATTCTTGCCTGGAGAATCCCATGGGCAGAGGAGCCTAAAGGGCTATAGTCCATAGGGTCACAAAAGAGTCAGATACAACTCAGTGACTAAACAACATACTGTGTGCCTAGATAATCTCTCATTCTTGAACAATCCTGCTAGACTCCTTTTCCCATATCCGCATCTTTTCAGTGGAGAAGTTAAGGCAATTTGCTCAAAGTAACAGAAAGTTGGAGAGCCAGAATCTGAATTTTGGACCCAAATCCTAAGTTACACTTTAACACTTTTTATGATGTTAATTTGTGTTTTGCTTTGGTAATTTCTTTATTCACAAACCATACAACTCAACCATTTAAAGTGTACAATTCAATTATCTTTAGCATATTCACAGTTGTACAACCATCACCACAAGCAATCTTAGAACATCTCCATCACCCATATGCAGGTCAGGAAGCAACCGTTAGAACTGGACATGGAACAACAGACTGGTTCCAAATAGGAAAAAGAGTACGTCAAGGCTGTATATCGTCACCCTGCTTATTTAACTTCTATGCAGAGTACATCATGAGAAACGCTGGGCTGGAAGATGCACAAGCTGGAATCAAGATTGCTGAGAGAAATAGCAATCACCTCAGATATGCAGATGACACCACCCTTATGGCAGAAAGTGAAGAGGAACTAAAAAGCCTCTTGATGAAAGTGAAAGTGGAGAGTGAAACAGTTGGCTTAAAGCTCAACATTCAGAAAATGAAGATCATGGCATTTGGTCCCATAACTTCATGGGAAATAGATGGGGAAACAGTGGAAACAGTGTCAGATTTTTATTTTGGGGGGCTCCAAAATCACTGCAGATGGTGACTGCAGCCATGAAATTAAAAGACGTTTACTCCTTGGAAGGAAAGTTATGACCAACCTAGATAGTATATTCTAAAGCAGAGACATTACTTTACCAACAAAGGTCCATCTAGTCAAGGCTATGTTTTTTCCAGTGGTCATGTATGGATGTGAGAGCTGGACTGTGAAGAAAGCTGAGCGCCGAAGAACTGATGCTTTTGAACTGTGATGTTGGAGAAGACTCTTGAGAGTCCCTTGGACTACGAGGAGATCCAACCAGTCCATTCTGAAGGAGATCAGCCCTGAGATTTCTTTGGAAGGAATGATGCTAAAGCTGAAGCTCCAGTACTTTGGCCACCTCATGTGAAAGTTGACTCATTGGAAAATACTTTGATGCTGGGAGGGATTGGGGGCTGGAGGAGAAGGTGATGACAAACGATGAGATGGCAGGATGGCATCACGGACTTGATGGAGATGAGTGTGAGTGAACTCCGGGAGTTGGTGATGGACAGGGAGGCCTGGCATGCTGTGATTCGTGGGGTCGCACGGAGTCGGACATGACTGAGTGACTGAACTGACTGACTGATCACGCATAAAGAAACCATGTGCCCTCTATCTATCACCCTCCTATTCCTCCAACCTCTCCCGTGCCCTAAGCAGCCAGTAATCTGCTTTTGTCTTTATCGATTTGTCTTCTCTGAATATTTCACATAAAGGGAACCACATAATAATATGTGGCTGGCTTCTCTCACTTAGCACATTTTCAAGGTTCATTCATGTTGTAGCCTGTATCAGTACTTCATTCCTCTTTATGGCTGAAGAGTATTCTGTTGTTTTAGGAATGGAACTGTCCTCCCTCAAATCTGTATGTTGAAATCCTATCCCCTAAAACTTCAGAGTGTGGCTTTATTTGGAAGTAGGATCATTGCAGATATAATTAGCCAAGATGAGGTCGTATGGAGCAGGTGGGTCTATATTCCAGTATGATCAATGTCCTTATAACAAGGGGACATTTGGACACAGAAACATGCACATAGGATGAATACCATGTGAACACGAAGAGAGAGATGAGAGTCATGCTTGTACAACCCAGGGACCACCAGAGATTGCCAGCAACCCACCAGAAGCTAGGAGACAAGCACATATTCTCCCTCCCAGATGTCAGAAGGTATCAGTCCTACCACAACTTTGATCTTGGACTCTAGCCTCCAGGAGTGTGAGATGATAAATTTCTGTTTCAGCCGCCCAGTTTGTGGTTCCTTGTTGCAGAAGCCCTGGCAATCTAATACACATTATATGAATGGACCACATTTTGTTTATCCATGTATCAGTTGTCAGACATTTGAGTTATTTCTACTTTCTGGTTATTATGAATAACCAGGTAAACATGTGTGGACAAGTTTTTGTGCCATCATGTCTTTTGGGTATATATCTAGATATGGAATTGCTGGGTCATTTGATAACTGTGTTTAAACTTTTGAGGACTATTTTCCTTAGTGACTGCACCATTTTACATTCCCACCTGCAGCGTATGAAGGTTTCAGTTTTCTCAGTATCTTCGTCAACACTTGTTATTTTCTGTCTTCTTTTTTTATAGCCACTCTAGTGGGTTGGAAATAAATTATACTTTAGTTTTGATTTCCATTGCTCTGATAACTATAATGCCGAGCATCTTTTCATGTGCTTCTTGGCCATTTGTAGATCTGTTTTGGAGAAATAATCTATTCAGATCCTATGCTCATTTTAAAAACCAGGTTGTCGTCTCATTACTGAGTTGTAAGAGCTTTATATTCCACATTCTAGATACAAAACCTTTATCAGATGTCTACTTGCGAATACTCTTCCACAACTTGTGGATTTTCTTCAATTTCTTGATGTGCCTTTGAAGTACAAAATTTTTAAATTTTGATGAAGCCCAATTTATCCATTGTTAATTAGGGTTTCAGCCCCCTGCTTTGCTGCTATACCCGCCTACAATCATTTTTCCAAGAGCAGTCAGTGATCTTTTTCATTTTTAAGTATAAAGAAAAGCCTGCCATCCTTTTTGTGCAGGAAAACCTCCAGGATTCTGAGGCTTCACGTGATCTGTCCCCATACTCCTCCATCACTTTACATCCTCTCTCTCTCTTTTTTGATACTGTTTTGCTCACAACAACCCAGATGCTCTATCCTTTTTTCTCTAAATGTCTATCCAGTTCTTGCTTTGGGAACTGTGTGTTCACTCTGCCTTTGTAAAAGGCTCCCCTGCTCCTTCTTTTCATTCTGGGCTCAGCTCAACTGTTCCTTTCTCCAAGAAGTCTTTCGTGATTGCCCTCCTTAATGTCGCCACCCCTCACTCAGGCCAGATACTCTTTACTACCTCATCCTATCCATGTGTGTCAATGGGACTCCCATGAAATTATTTTATTTATGTTTTACTTACTATCTGCCTTTTCCTGCTAGAATCTAAGTATGATAACAGCAGCAAACTTTTCTGGCTTGTTCGCAACTACATCCTAGTTTGGGGGACGGTGTTTAGTCTACAGTAGATAGTAAGTACTAGCTGAATTACTGAGCAATGGAGTACAACAGCAAGTAGACAGAATGGATGACAACATGGCTTTTTAGAACTGAAAGGAACCTTCATGAATCTCAGCATTAGAAAGGACCTAACATTTTAGGTTTTATCAAGCCCCATGGGCACATTATAGTTTACATATTTTGAAATACTGGGCTTCTGACAGGATGGGAAATCCAGGTTCCTGCTTGTGGTATATGTATCCTTTGCGTATGCTAGACCACGGCTCCTCAAATTTTAAACAAAAGACTTGAGAGTACTGTAAAAGTTCAAACTCTGACTCAGTAGGTCTGAGACTCTGCACTTCTGCCAAACCCCCAGCGGATGCTGCCAGTCAGGGGACCACACTTTGAGAGGTAAGGGTTGAGGGGACAGAGTGCCTTGGTTTACATGGGGCGAGGTCACCCCACCACCAGTGGAAACCAGCCACGCAGTAGGTCTTCTGGTATTGATATCAAGGGAGGAAGACTGAACAAGTCCATTTCTGAAGAAGTCAGGTCATCAAGCAAACTGCCCCCCACCCCCAAGTCCTGAATGCGCTCTGCAACTGTATGTTTACCAGGATACTCTAGCCAACAGAGAAGGAAAAACCCAGGAGGCCGCCTACATCTTCATCTCTCAAACCTACAGATTTTCCTTGTATTGAATTCATATGTCTTCTCTCATTTTGTGTATTAGAAGAGAAGCACATCCAAGCAATTCGTGTTTATTAGGCACCTACTGTGTGCATGTTCTGTATTTTGAGGCAAAGATAAAACAAGCCTGGCCCCTTCGGCCCCAGGAGCCTAGCCTCTGAAGGCAGTGAGAGGAAAAACAAATGCTCTGGTCTTGCTATAACGTGGAACTTCCTTTCATGGAAGCATCCAGTTCTTTGGGGGGGTGAAGCACTTTTTCTTTCCAGAGTGAAGTTAAGGGTCATCAGTGGAATGAAACAAGAGCCCGCCTCTTGTCTGGCTAATGCAGTTGCTCCACACGCCAATGAGAGGAGAGAGGGTGGTGGGGAGCACAGGAGAGGAAGGACTGGAGACCTTCTCCGGGTGTTAGGACGTGGCATCAGGCACTTCATTTCACCTCCGAACAAGAGCATCAGGCACAGGTCTAAAGCACAGTAGAAGCACAAGGGAGACGGCTGACCCTTCCTGGAAAGTTCAAAAGAGGCTTCATGGAGGCGAGGTTTGCCTTTGACCCTGAAAGGTGGCCAGAGGTGTGTCAGATGGACAGAAGATGAGGGCTCCAACAGTTAATGTTAAGTGAACAGTGAGTTAGGTGTGGCCTGAGGTGGCTGCAGTTGCAGGGTGGTGAGAACCTGGGGAGGAGGGTGGGGAGGGGATGAGGCTGGAGCAGAGAGTAAGCTATGAGAGGCCTTGCTAACCGAGCTAGCACTTGACCTTCTAGGAAGCAGGTCAGAGGCAGAGAACTGCATTAATTCACCTCATAAAAGGACTCTATGGGCTGAAAAAAATGAGAAGCTTGATGGGGTTGGAACAGGGTCAGCAAACTTCCTCTGTGAAGGGCCAGATAATTACTTAAACATTTTAGGTAGGTGGGTTGTAGGTGGGTTGCAACGACTCAACTGCACCACCACCCTGGATAATTTGTAACTGAGTGGCTGTGGCTGGGTGCCAATAAAACTGTGGTTTTTGTTCAGTCACTCAGTCGTGTCAGACTCTTTGAGATCCCATGAACTGCAGCATGCCAGGCCTCCCTGTCCCTTACCGTCTCCCAAAGTTTGCCCAAATTCATGTCCATTGCATCGCTGATGCCATCCAGCCATCTCACCTCATATCATTTTTCATATCATTTTCATGTATTAAAAAAAATATTCTTCTCCTGATGTTTTTCAACTATTTAAAAAAATGTCAGTGGCTTCCCTGGTGGCTCAGTGGTAAAAAAAAAAAAATCTGCCTGCCAATGCAGGAGACTCGGGTTGTATCCTGATCCAGGAAGATTCCACATGCCGCAGGGCAACTGAGCTTCTGCACCACAACTATTCAGCCTCTGCACTAGAACCCAGAAACCTCAACTCCTGAGTCCACGCACCGCAACTACTGAAGCCCAAACGCTCTAGAGCCTGTGCTCTGCAACAAGAGAAGATACGGCAATAAGAAGTCCATGTATCTCAACTAGAGAGTAGCCCCCTACTTGCCACCACTAGAGAAAAGTACACGCAGCAAAAAAAGACCCAGCACAGCCAAAAAAAAAAGTCTAACCATTCTTTCCTTGGGGACAGTACAAAGTCAGGCTGCCCCTGGGTAGTCGCCAACCTGGTTGGGAGAAGGTTAACAGTCAAGGGAGTTAGGACGAAGCCTGGGACACATTAAAGGATTTAAACTTTATCCTGTGGCCAGTGGGGAAGCACTGGAGGTCTTTAGAGCCGGGATCATGTACAAATGGACTGCTGGGCCACCTAAGAGGGTGTCCCACAAAACCTAAGAATGGGTCTAAATGGTGGGAGAATGACTGGACTCAAGAAATTATTGCAGGCACTCTTTAATAAAAGTTTTAGCAAAATTTCTGTGCATACAGAGAGCTAATTAAAAGGTTTTTTTCTTTGCTTTTTGATTCAAACAGACCACACCCTCTGTTGGCACTGGTTCGTGCTGGCCTAAGAACTTGAAAAAAGCAAATGGCATTTTCTTAATTACTCTAAGACAATTTCTATGAACACAAGTTGCCTTGCGTGTATAGTCCAGTGTATTGAGGTTTTGTCCTATGCGGGCTTTATCCTGTTCGCATGACTCAGAGTGGGAAGGTCTCCTGTTCTGCCTCTTGGCAGGGAAGATGCAATTACACTCAGCAGTGGGCTGGTAAATGTTTAACAACCTGCTCTGCAAAAAATGTCTGTGTGTGCATACATATGTAAGTTTATTTTCATTTAATTCTACAAAGAATGTATAGCACCCAATTTATAAATAATAATATATTATATAATCTCTTTATTATAAATTCCATTTGTTGTTATTTAGTTGCTAAGTTGTGTCCAACTCTTCTGTGAAACCACAGATTGTAGCTTCTCTGTTCATGAAATTCTTCAGGCAAAAGTACTGAGTGGGTTGCTATTTCCTTTTCCAGGGGATCTTCCTGACTTGGGGATTGAACCTGCATCTCCTGCATTGGCAGGCAGGTTCTTTACCACTAAGTTACTAGGTCATTGACCTCACTGATTTTCACAGAACACTTTTGTTGATTTTTGCCCAGCTCTTGTATTCAAAGCCAATTGGTGTTTGCAGTTCAACCACGATCTGACAAAATAAGACTATAAATAAGTGCTTGATTATTACCCAGTTTGGCAGCGAAGTTCCTCATGTCATTGACAAATGAGTGTGATTCCGACATGAATGTTGGTTGACATTTTTATGTTAATGGCTAAGATGAAAGTGAAGCCGTGAAATGCCTGCTGTGACTTCACTCATCTGTCAATGAGATGAGTGCCCTCTTTGCTGAATCATACGACAGTTTGCAAATACCAGAAGAATATTACCTCAAATATTTTCACAACTCATAACGTAAGGGCTACAGACATGACACACTTTTACGTTCACATCTTTTTTTGGGCAAATGATGCCACTGAAAGGTATAAATAAAGGGAGTGACAATTATGCCCTCTGAGTTTTGAAATCTGCACTTTTAACATTTTCTTGACCCCTTTATTACACTTAGACAATCAGCAAAACAGTAAGGTTGTGTTTTTTTTTTTTTAACATTTGCCAACTGTGCTGCTGTAAATAGTCCCACTGTAGACAATTTCAAACTGACAGAATGTAGAGTTAGGAAGAGTTGTGTAGTAGTACACCATTATAGTGGTATTTATACCACACAGATACAACCTACAGATTGCAAAACACCTGGAAATTTAAGTCAGTTCTCTGGAGTCAGCAGGAGCTGCCTGTAGCACAGTAAACGATACTTCATTTATCTAGAACTGATTTTTGCAAGAGATAAAGAAGCTATAGTATATGTATACAATGGAATATTACTCAGCCATATAAAGGAACGTGTTTGAATTTATACCACACAGATAAAACCTACAGATTGCAAAACACCTGGAAATTTAAGTCAGTTCTCTGGAGTCAGCAGGAGCTGCCTGTAGCACAGTAAACGATACTTCATTTATCTAGAACTGATTTTTGCAAGAGATAAAGAAGCTATAGTATATGTATACAATGGAATATTACTCAGCCATATAAAGGAACGTGTTTGAGTAAGTTCTAGTGAGGTGGATGAACCCAGAGCCTGTTATACAGAGTAAGTCAGAAAGAGAAAAACAAATATCATATATTAATGCATATACATGTACTCTAGAAAAATGGTACTGACAAACTTATTTGCAGGGCAGGAATAGAGACTCAGATAGAGAACAGATTTATGGACACAGTGGGGGCAGGAAAGGGTGGCACGAACTGAGAGAGCAGCACTGAAATATATGTACTACCATGTGTAACAGTGGCTGACGTTATTTTGGGGGCTCCAAAATCACTGCAGATGGTGACTGCAGCCATGAAACTAAAAGATGCTTACTCCTTGGAAGGCAAGTTATGACCAACCTAGATAGCATATTCAAAAGCAGAGACATTACCTTGCCAACAAAGGTCCATCTAGTCAAGGCTATGGTTTTTCCAGTGGTCACGTATGGATGTGAGACTTGGATTATCAACAAAGCTGAGTGCCGAAGAATTGATGCTTTTGAACTGTGGTGTTGGAGAAGACTCTTGAGAGTCCCTTGGACTGCAAGGAGATCCAACCAGTTCATCCTAAAGGATCAGTCCTGGGTGCTCATTGGAAGGACTGATGTTGAAGCTGAAACTCCAATACTTTGGCCACCTGATGCAAAGAGCTGACTCATTTGAAAAGACCCTGATGCTGGGAAAGATTGAGGGCAGGAGAAGGGGATTACAGAGGATGAGATGGCTGGATGGCATCACCAGCTTGATGGACATGGGTTTGGGTGGACTCCGGGAGTTGGTGATAGAGAGGGAGGCCTGGCGTGCTGCGGTTAAAGGGCTCACAAAGAGTCGGACACAACTGAATGATTGAACTGAACTGAATGGGAAGCTGCTATATAACACAGGGAGCTCAACCTGGTGCTCTGTGACAACTTACAGGGGTGGGATGGGGTTGGAGGTGAAAGAGAGATTCAAGAGGGAGAGAACTTAGGGCTGATTCATGTTGATGTTTGGCAGAAACCAACACAACATGGAAAGCAATTATCCTCCAATAAAACTAAATAAATATAATGAGCTTTATTAAAACAAAACAAAAATATGAACAGACCTAAAGTATCTTCTGGTGAAGTTAGCTATGAATAAATCAATTTGTCATCTAAATCTACCAGCTTCTCAAAATGACAACATTGTCAAAAATTAGCCCCCAACGTCATCTAAAACAGGCCTGTTCACAAGCGAATAGGACCACTGATTAAATTTCCCCAGTAGCAATGTGGCCCTTATAGCAATTCCCTCCGGTGCCTAAACTAACACAGAATACAGATGATGGAATCATGAGATGCCTGCTCAGGAAGTAGCCTTTGAAATTAGCTCATCCAGCTTCCTTCATTTTACAAATGGGCTGAGTCCAGGGAGGTTAATTATTATCTTATTCAAAGTCACAGAGAAGCAAAGCTGACATCAGAACCTAAGTTTTCATTTGTAAAACAGTTTCTGCATGCTGATTTTTCCCCCTCAAGTGCTAAGGTGGGATCACAGTGGTAAGTGTATTCAAATTTCTCTCACTTTGCGGATAAATGGGTCCCTTCAGAAACACTGTTTGAGGGTGAATATTGTTAAGTATGGAAATGAAAAGCCCCCAACGTCATCTAAAACAGGCCTGTTCACAAGCGAATAGGACCACTGATTAAATTTCCCCAGTCTCAATGTGGCCCTTATAGCAATTCCCTCCGGTGCCTAAACTAACACAGAATACAGATGATGGAATCATGAGATGCCTGCTCAGGAAGTAGCCTTTGAAATTAGCTCATCCAGCTTCCTTCATTTTACAAATGGGCTGAGTCCAGGGAGGTTAATTATTATCTTATTCAAAGTCACAGAGAAGCAAAGCTGACATCAGAACCTAAGTTTTCATTTGTAAAACAGTTTCTGCATGCTGATTTTTCCCCCTCAAGTGCTAAGGTGGGATCACAGTGGTAAGTGTATTCAAATTTCTCTCACTTTGCGGATAAATGGGTCCCTTCAGAAACACTGTTTGAGGGTGAATATTGTTAAGTATGGAAATGAAACTTCTGCTTAAGCTTACATGTTTACATCTTGGGGGCGGGGGCGGGGGGGCATTTCTTCTTGTTTTACTATTTAGTTACACTGTTTACCATAGTTCTTTTAAGACATAGAGCTCTCCTTTCCAAGAATAATCATTTACAAATTAATCATTTACAGCAAGCGAACTGGCTAAGTCTCCTGTTAAGTCAGCCAACCCTCAAGCAAATTTCGAGATAAGAGTGTATTTTAAACCTTGATTTCAGAGTGAAAAATCTCAGGTTCTTGAGAACTACTAGGGTTAGAAAATTCCTTCGGAAAATGGGCTGTTGGCCAATCTCAAAGGGCTGCTGAAATTTTCATTTTTGAGAGAAGTGTTTCTTTCCTCCTCATTAGAAATGACAAGTCTGAAACACCATTTCTTTTCTTAATAATACAATCCTGCAACCTCTTATCTGAAACCAACCCATGAGGTAAGATGTGCACGGAATTTGTCAGAGTTTAGAGAGTTAATACAGCACATACACTAGATATTCTAAGTGAGATATTCCAGTGAGGTCTGGGGCCATACTCCATAAGCAAGTATATTTATAGTTGGCAGGAAAACATAAATATTCCAATGAAGCAAGACTGTAAATAGTCATGTCAATTTATTTTATGTCAATTTTACTACTAAAAGTGTTGCTTTTGAACTTTAGATTTTTCAGAGATATTCAGAATTTTAAAGTTCTACATAAGGGAGTATAGGCCTGTATTGGTTTCCCTGGCATGTTTATCTTTTCTTCATGAATCCCCATCCCCCTACCCAAAAGAAAAGCATGTGTCTATAATGTCTTCTTGATCCACATTCAACTCTCATTTTTTTAGTTTATTGGAAACTACTCATTCTGTTTCAGAGATACATTAGCTACGTTTGGTTCTGATCTTGCTTTAATTCTGGCTTTTGTGCTGAGCTTCTCAGCGACAGCTGGAGGAATGAGCTGCTTGGGTACTCTATCGCGGATGTTCTCTGTGTGGTGGACCTGCAGGATGACTTGCTTTCCACCAGCCTTCTCATCCCTGTGTATAACACAGTGCACCTCTGCCATTTTATTTTTGGCTTCCCTGGTCTATCAGACAAGAATCCCCTTGCAATGCAAGAGACCTAAATTCGATCCCTGGGTTGAGAAGATCCTCTGGAGGAGGGTAGGGCAACTCACTCCAGTATTCTTGCCTGGAGAATCCCCATGAACAGAGGAGCCTGGCAGGCTACAGTCCATGGGGTCACAAAGAGTCGGACTAAGCACAGCACAGCACAGCATAGCACAGGTTTCTGTATCTGAAAAACACTATTACATTATAAAAAACAAGGACAGTAATTGCACATGAAGAGAGGATAGAGAAGAACGAGAAGCTCAACTTGGTGCTTGTAGAAGAAGTTTGGATCAGTCTGGTTAATGCCATACTAGTTGTCAAGGAAAAACACTACTTTGTTCTCTTCTTATATCCTTAAATCTGTAGCCTGATAGATACTATTCCTCTAAAAATCAAAACTTACCCAGGATAAGAAAAGCAACATAACTTAGCTAGAAAGCTACCTAGGAGGGAACAGAATCTTCCTGGTGTAGGAGAGGATATGTGTGCTCAGTTGTGTCTGATTCTTTGTGACCCCATGAACTGTAGCCTGCCAGGAATATTGTAGTAGGTTGCCATTTCCTCCTCCACGCGATCTTCTAGATTCAGGGACTGAACCCACATCTCTTAAGTTTCCTGCATTGGCAGGTAGATTTTTTACCACTGTGCCACTTGGAAAGCCCATAGCAGAGAGTGCATTAATATAAATAATATCTACAGAACCTGAATTGTAGAGAGGAGCCAATAACAGAAACTTCCAAACTTTTTCACCAAAAAGGGTGAAAAAACATACATAGAAGATAGAAACAGAGATGCTACAGCTTTAAAAACAGTAACTTATTCCCTGGTACAGTTATAAAAGCTACCCACTAATACAGTTATTTCAGAAAAATGAAATTTCATATGAAATGCTACTAAAATACCAAAGGCCATACATAATGTCTGACCCATGCTGCCACCTCATATAGCAAGTTCTTACAAGGGAGCTTTAAAAAGATTGTTTGACTGGTCCACTGTCCTACAGTGTCAGGAGACTGCTTTGTCTCAGATATTAAATTTCCAACGTCTCTCACACTTCCTCCTTTTCCAATGCACAAAAGGTTTTTGTAAAGTTTCTCTTGGTTTTACTGCTGGCAGCTACAGAAAGCATATCATATGCTTGGTGTAGTGTTATGAGGTGGGATTTTATTTGATTACTGTCTTCAGAACTTCTGGATTAAAAAAATTTTTTTTTTATTAAAGTATGAAAGTGTTAGTTGCCAAGTTGTAGCTCAGTCCTGTAAACTCTTTTGCGACCCCATGGACTGTAGCCTGCCAGTCTCCTCTGTACAGGGGTTTCTTAAGGCAAGAGTACTGGAGTGGGTACCATTTCCTTCTCCAGGGAAATCTTCCCCACCCAGGGATTGAACCCAGGTCACCTGTACTGCATGCAGATTCTTTACTGTCTGAGCCACCAGGGAAGCCTTATTAAAGTATAGTTGATTTAACATGTGTTGCTGCTGCTAAGTCACTTCAGTTGTGTCCAACTCTGTGTGACTCCATAGACGGCAGCCCAGCGGGCTTCCCCATCCCTGGGATTCTCCAGGCAAGAACACTGAAGTGGGTTGCCATTTCCTTCTCCAAAGCATGAAAGTGAAAAGTGAAAGTGAAGTTGCTGAATCTGACTCCTAGCAACCCCATGGACTGCAGCCTACCAGGCTCTTCCATCCATGGGATTTTCCAGGCAAGAGTACTGGAGTGGGTTGCCCTGCTATAAGGTAGTCAGTCAGTTATACATATACATATATCTGCTCCTTTTTAGATTCTATTCCCATATAGGTTATTACAGAGTATTGAAAGAGTTTCCTATGCTAAATACAGTAGGTTATTAGTTATGTACTTTATATATTAGTAGGCTCCTCTGACCCCATGGAATTTCCCAGGCAAGAATACTGGAGTAAGTTGCCATTTTCTTCTCCACGGATTTTCCTGGCCCAGGGATTGAACCTGAGTCTCCTGCATTGGCAGGCGGATTCTTTACCACAGAGCCCCACCTGGGAAGCCCATAGAAGTGGTATGCCAGTTTTAATTTCCCAATTTATCCACCCCACCCCCACCTTTAAAAAAGTGATTATGATCCTTTCCTTAAGAGTTGTTCAGTGGAAATCTACTAATTCAAACTCTACTGGACCAGTTATGTATAAGCTTTGCCCCCTCTTGTTGGATGTTCTGGTTGGAATCATAAGAAAAAGCTCCTTCTCTTGATTCTGTCTTACTCCCCACTGGGCCGCTCTACTTCCCCCAGAAGCACCATTTTAGCGTATTCTTACTTGCCTAGAGTGAGTCCTGGCCTAGTATCCCGAAACTGTTTCTAACCGAGAACGACGCAGGCCTGCAGGAACACGGACCAGGACATTGACCAAGGGTCCTGTTAACCATCGGAGGAAGCGCCCCGACTTGGATCTGAACCCCAGTAGGCCACTCAGTACTCTTGCCGGGAAAATCCCATGGACGGAGGAGCCTGCAGTCCATCGGGTCGCTAAGAGTCAGACAGGACTGAGCGACTTCACTTTCACTTTTCACTTTCATGCACTGGAGAAGAAATGGCAACCCACTCCAGTGTTCCTGCCTGGAGAATCCCAGGGACAGGGGAGCCTGGTGGGCTGCCGTCTGTGGGGTTGCACAGAGTCAGACACGACTGAAGCGACTTAGCAGCAGCAGCAGCAGCAACAGCAGCTCACTCAGTGTACTTTCGGGAACACCGTTCTGTCTTCTGTGTTAAACGAGTAATCACCTCTTTACTTGCCCCACAAGGTTGGGAGGACTGGGTGACTCCATGGTCGTTTCTCATTAGCGTCACCGAACCCCCAAACTGGCTGGCGGGGGGCGCGTAGTCCTGTAGGGGGCGAGCTCCTCCCACACTTTCTCGCGCGCCCGGACGGGCATCCCCGGCGGCTCGGGGGTGGGGGACGGCCAAGAAGGGAATCCACTCCTGGGATCCACTGCCGGGATGGGGCGGGGACGGGGCAGGGAGAGCCGGTGCACCGGCCGGGAGGTGTCCAGAGCACCTCGCACACGGGTCCGGGCGCGGGGTGGGAGGGAGTCCCGGGACGCGCCCAGGAGGTCTGTCCGGCCGGCCCGGGGGGGCGCGCCATGGAACCTCTGCGCGCGCGGCTGGGCGCCCGAACGCCGAGACAATGCGGCGCGCGGCGGCGGGCGAGCAGCTCGGCGGGCCCGGGGCGCGCGCCGCCTTCCTTCCTGCAGGCTCGGCTTCCCGGCGGCGGCGGCGAGCGCGCGGATTGGCGGCCCGGCCCTCCGCGCCGCCCCGCCCAGCG